>JAJJMC010015859.1:550268-632621 GCA_023531435.1 Papaver californicum | reverse complement strand
CCAGCATGGCTGGATACATGTCCAGCAAGAAGACCATGGAGATCAACTCTGAAAACTCAATCATGGAGGAGCTCAAGAAGAGGGCTGATACTGACAAGAATGACAAGTCTGTGAAGGATTTGGTTCTCCTGTTGTTTGAGACTGCTCTTCTTACGTCTGGTTTCAGTCTCGAGGAGCCAACTACCTTCGCCAACAGAATCCACAGAATGTTGAAGTTGGGTTTGAGCATTGATGAAGAGGTTGCTGACGCTGAAGCTGACCCAGAGATGCCTGAACTTGTTGAAGATGATGCTGAGGGCAGCAAGATGGAGGAGGTCGACTAAGCCCTTGGCAGATTGCTTTGAGTTTCTAGTGCTGGCACTTTCTCTTGAACAGAATTAGCTTTGTTTTCTATTCTTATTTTCCTTTTCTGCTTTAGACAGTTAGTTTGAAGGGTACTTCTCTTTTTGGCTTCCCTGGATATTTTCGTTACATTACCTACCTGGTCTGCTTAATTTCCTACAGAATTGTCTGTCTATGTTTTATTTCATTTTTTTGGTATGTCCAGCATCTTTTATCTATCTGCTTTTTGAGTTTGGTTAGAAGATTTTTTTTAACTCAGATCCATTAAATTACGAAGTATAGTCCTCCCTGCGACAGGGTTTGTGCAACCACAGAAATTTCGCTTGCGGGTTGAAGCAGAAATGTTGAGCTTCTTTAGCATAACTAGTCTATGCACTCTTAAGTTGTGCGCATGGTCTTGTCTGATAAACAAATGTAAGTATCTCCAACAGTGTTCCAGTCTCACTTACCGCTTTTGTTTTATTCCTTCGAATGTATTACAATTGTTTTTTTTTTTTTTTCTTCTTTTGCTAATTATATGAGAGTTATATATCCTTTTAAAAGATATGTATCCATTTCTGCCTAAAACCTGTGGGCTACCTTGTTAACCAATCCTGAGTGAGAAGAGCCATACTTCTCCTTAATAATGATTTGCCATAAACATTACTCTCATTTGCAAAACTCCATATCCATTTAGTCTACAGTTTTTTTCAAACCTTATGGACACTACATTAGCAGAGTAATTGTTGGAGAAGATCCAAGATCTTAAGGCTGGAGATGCAAGCTTAAACAAGAAATGTTGAAACTAGTCCTCCGTGGAAGTCTTACAGGCTGCAGAATCGATTTTGCTGATATCAACTCTGGGACCAAGATTGGCCAGTCCAAGGAGAAAGGGTGGTGGTGGGAGTTAAGGCGGAACTTTGGCAGGGCGTGTCGCAAGCTCAAATTCATTTTTCTTCTTTATTGTAGAAAAGAGGACAGTGTGATTTTGATAATCCGCAGCATTGTTAATCTATATTAGACTAGTTGTTATGGCACAAAAATTAAAGTGTACATGTCTCTTCTCAGAAGCTTCTTTTCTGGTTGCTGTGATTTGTTTAAGAGAGTTATTATTGATTCTTCAACATTGAGGGGGTTTCTTTTTTCCACAACATCTCATCATCATAATCCCACTGCCAATGCCAATGCTATTATTCTTTAGTCCCACCAAAGACTTAACTCTCCGCCCTCATCCACCAAGTCATAAATCTCATGATATTAATGTTGGAACGTATAGATAACGTTCACAATTTTCCACAGGCATGTCTTGTAATGGAGTGACTCAAGATGGGATATTACCCAATTTCTTCTTCATTGAATGGACCTGACTACCCATGCCAAAAATCTTGTATAAATAGAGTTCGTTTAAGGTGTTCAATTCCTACAAACAATTTCAAGCTCGTAAAATCAATATGAAAGCTCTAACTTCCCTCGTCTTCTTTCCAATCCTTTTGTTTTCAATGCTTTCTTTCACGGCAATTACTCAAGCAGCCACCTTCGACATAGTGAACCAATGTGGTTACCCAGTCTGAGCAGCAGCCGTACCTGGTGGTGGTCGACGACTAGAGACGAACCAGGCTTGGAGAATTGATGTAGCTGCTGGAACAACCCAAGCCCGCATATGGGGACGAACAAATTGTAACTTTGATGGTAATGGCCGTGGCAGATGCCAAACTGGTGACTGTAACGGACTTCTCCAGTGCAACAGTTATGGACAACCACCAATACACTAGCTGAATATGCACTCAACCAGTGAAATAACTTAGATTTCTTCGATATTTCCCTCGTCGATGGATTTAATGTACCCATGGACTTTAGTCCTACTGGTGGTTGTCGGGGTATCAGATGCACGGCGGATATCAATGGGCAATGCCCAAATGAATTGCGAGTACCTGGTGGCTGTAATAATCCATGCACAACTTTCAGGACCGACGAGTTTTGTTGCGATTCAGGCAATTGTGGACCAACTTATTTCTCAAGATTTTTCAAGGACAGGTGCCGGGATGCTTATAGTTACCCCAAGGACGACTCGACTAGTACTTTTACTTGCCCTGGTGGTACAAACTATAGGGTTGTGTTTTGCCCACGTTAAGGCTCCGCAGTCACGACTGATATGTACTAGTTGCTAGTTATTGGAGCTTCTCGAAACTTAGTTCATGCAATAAAAAGTGCATGTATGCACGATCTAGTCTACCTAAAATAATGAAGAAGCTTTGAAATTCAGTTATCTTTGTAAGGTTAAAGTTAATACTATTCCGGCAAAATTATATTTGTCCGATTACGATGTTCCAATTCTATAACAAGACTTCAATACCCTTGCACTTTAGGACTCGAACAGTTAACCAAGTTACTGTGGGACAGAAACGTTTAAATTTCAAAATAAGAGAAACCTATTATTAGGCCTTACATTTTTTGTTTTGAGGGCTATAATGAATTAATATGTTCAAAATGGAAATATAGAATGACTCAATAGTCATGTCAAAGTTAAAAATATCCTCCTTCCATAACTATCCTAAATCTAATATAAAAACAAAAAAACCTAAATCTAATTAATTTTTTTATCTTCTCTTCTCCTCTTCAGCCGTAATTCATCTCTATCTTCTCCATTTCATCTTCTCAATTTTCTCTTTTCAAACGATGATTAATCGTCAATTCTAAGAATTATTCATCGACGATTAAACTCTTTCTATTAAACAAAATGAGGTCGAAGCAAGTGACTAAAGGAACCAATTTAAGAAGACAACCAGTTGTACAAGATTTGAGTTCGAGTTCAAGTTCTATCCAAGATCCCGAAGACCCACAACATCAATCAACCAACGAAGAAGAAGAGGAAACTCCTGCTAATCCATCAGAAATGGCTCGTTTAAGGTATGAATCGTAAAACTCATCCCTTTTCTATCAATCTTTTTTTTTGCTTAATTAAGGCACATTTGTTAAAATTGGGGTTCAAAAATTAAGTTTCAAAACTGCCTACGGCTAGGAAATCAACATTTCCTAGCCGTAAATACAGATATACGGCTGGGAAAAGATGAACTCCCAGCCGTAAAATTGAATTTTTCCCTTTTACGACTGGGATGGTATGAACTCTCAATCGTAAATACTGGGCATTTTTTTTATTACGGTTAGGAAATTAAACATTCCTAACCGTAAACAATATAGTTAAGCCTAATACAAATTTTGAAAACCCAACCGTAACTTTAGTTTCCTAGCCGTAAGTGACCCTAAGGTTGGGTTTAATTTTTCTTTTTTAGTTTATGGCTAGGTCGATGCTTAGAAAAGCTAGCCGTAGAGCAACTCGACCTAACCGTAAATAACATTTCCTAGCCGTAACTGACCCTGAGTTTGGGTTGATTTTTTTTTATGGTTTACGGCTAGGTTAATGCTAGGAAAAACCAATCGTAATTTTTTTTGACCCAACCGTAAGTAGCATTTCCCAGCCGTAAACGACCCTGAGTTTCCTGTTTTGAAATGAAATTTTTTTGGATTTTTATTTTTTTAGCTATGTGTTCTTGTTATATGTCTATATATATTGAACATGCCTTCTTAATTTGTTGTTTTAGGCCACGAAAGGACAGGAAGAAAAGAAGAACGCAAGAAGTAACACCAAGAAGTGACCCGACTCCAACCCCTCGTCACGAGAAAAATTTGGGTGCGGACAAAAAGAAGAAAGGTGCACTTGTTATTAGTGAACCAAGAGAAGAGGTAACTGAACGTGCACAAGAACATATGATTGAAGAAGAACATAGGTGCGAAACAAGTGTTCGTCCATTGGTTGGTCCCTCCGATGCTAAAGGAAAAGGAAAAGAGAAGAAGCCAGCTCCTTCTACAACAAATCAAGTCATTAACAACGTGGTTGTTTTTAAAGATAAGGAGAATGAAAGACCTTGGGGGTGAACCAAGGGATAGGACCTGAGTCTTATTTGGTTACCAACATTTATGGGCGGAAAGGGTCTGTCAGGCGTTGGTAATAATCTAATCTAATCTAAAGATAAAACTTTATATATTATTATTAATGTTTTTTCCATTGTTTATGTAGGATCATACCACAGCGGTCCCGAAACTCAAACACCAGAAGGCGAGTTTTTGGCGTTGGATAGCGAGAGCGACGTGGTAGTAGCCTTGGTACAGGCTTCGAGCTTACGGCCTGGAATAATCATTGCGTATAAGCAATACGATGTTGTCACTCTTTGCTCTTTTAGGAGAGGTATTTTCCCGAGACAACAACATTTTATCTTTTGGTCGGCGAGATGACTATCACTCATGACGATGCTCTCCAGATTACAGGCGTATCCGTGGATGGAAAAGCGTGTTTTGAGGGTTTCAACAACTCTCTTAAGTTTGAAAATCATTTTAAGTTGGTCTTCGAATGTCTTGGATGGGACAAGACTGAAGCCGAAGAAGAGTTTGAGGTTGGAGCCGAAGAAAAGCAGAAGGGAGAGGATGATTTCGGAAAAAGAAGAAAGAAGAATAAGGATGGTGCAATGGTTGCGCTAAGTATGGTAAGAAAGATAAATTTGAGTCATCCGAGGGCTAAGTTTAAGAATTCAAAGGATAGGGATATGGATGCTACAAGGGTTAGACATACAGCTACATCGTACTTGTTGTACACACTTGACACCATCATTTTTTCAGATCTTTCGGGTAAAAGGGTGAATGCTTGCTATCTATAGCTCTTGCAACATCTGAGTCTTGATCCGGAGTTCAACAAGATAGCAGAGTACTCGTGGGCACTTCCACCCTTTATTTCTTACTTGAGAGTCTTGGTAAAGCTTCGAGGTGGAACCAAACACAAATTGTGGGGAATGTTGGACTTCTCCAGGTAATTTTTGTGTTATATTTCCAATGTTTGTTCAATTTTTATATTGATCTGTATTTAATATAATTCTCTTTTCTCAGTTATGGGTTTACAACCATTTTCCTACCTTGAGGAGACCAACGGAAGATAAAGATTGGCATTTCCCTACTCCAACCGGAAGCAGATATCCTTTCACAAGAAATCAGAAGAAGGACAAAGAGGGTAAGATGGTTGAGATGAAGGGTCAATTGGACGCTTTGACTACTAACGATGTGGTGTTTGACCCGTACCTCAGGCTTGATGAAAATGGTAATAATGCTCGTGAATTTACCAATGTGGCTACCTACAACAGACAACTATATCATCCAACTGGGTATGTCATTTACAACCCTCGTAGAACTCTTCGTCAAATTGGAGTTGTCCAGAGAATTGTTCGCGGTGAGGATGTACACTTTAAAGTGGACAGAGGAAACTCTAATCTCACAATTAGTAATGTTAGATTGGTCTACAAGCCTGAACCATCGGTCAAAGATTGGAACAATCACATTCAACCCCCTTTCAAGTTGATATTAATGTGTTTTGTTCCTTTTGTGGAATAAAACTAGTCGAGGATAAATACTTGGTTTAAAAACTGGGGTCATCCTTATGTACTCAATATGGATGCGGAAGCATACCATATTTCGAAAACATTGTGATCATCCAAGTTCCTCGAAGGGACCAAGTTTTGGGAATGAGAGATATCTTATGGTGGTACGTATACTATGTGATTTCTTATTGTATTAGTTTTTCAAATTTTGTATAAGTATTTAAAGTTTGGACACTTTGACATGAAAACCAGTCGAGCGAGTTAAGTGGTTGGTGGGGGACATGAGCGGTTGCATTGATGGTGGTAAAGTATTGAGGGTTGACGAAAAAAGACGACTGTGAACCAAGATTGATCATTTACCTGACCCTGACTCTTCAAATCTCTATCGTTACAGCGATGATGAAGAGACGAGGGGTTCCAAGAGAGATAGGTCTGCGTCCTCTAGATTTGAAACAACTACTCCTACTCCCAATGGTTCTTCATCTAGCGGAGGTTCAAATGAAAAGATTCATGAAAAGATTGTTTAAGATCAACCTCAGGATAAAGGAAGATGTCAAGGTCGAGGTGGAGGTCGTGGTAAAGCAAAAATAAAAGGTCGAGATTTAATTTTTTCTTATGTTGTTGCGGATATGGATATTTAGTACTTTATTTAGTTTATGGATTTATGGATATTTAGCTATGGTTGAATTTATGGAGTTAATGGATTTGAAGGATATGTTTTTATAACTATTGATATAAATTTAGCTTGAATCAATGATTATTAGTTTTCTTACTGTGTCATTCCAAATACAATGAAAAACATACAAAACTTGGATAAAATAGAAATTCAGGGTAACTTACGGCTAGGTCGAGTACTTGAAAATCTAGTCGTAACTCTTAATTTTTGAAAATATATCAGTTTTACGGCTAGCTTCAGCTTCAAATATGGTCGTAAGTGACCCTGAGTTTACTATATGGCCAACAAACCTAGCCGTAAAACTGGATGTTTTGGAATTTATGTCAGTTTTACGGTTGAGATTATTAGAAAACCCAACCGTAAAAACCTCATCTGTAGTTTACGGCTAGCTTTGTAAACTGACCTAGCCGTTAGTGACCCTGAGTTTTACGTTACGTCTAGGTTTGTACATAAACCTAGCCGTAGGTGACCCTGAGGCATCTCCACGGCTAGGTCATCAAGGATAATTCCTAGCCGTAAACAACTTAAATTCTCAAAAAAAGGCTACATTTTCCAATGCAAAAGTGTACAATTACTACCCAATGGCTGGATTTTTCAAAAAATTTATTCGTTGGGTCTTTCATCTATAAATATAGAAGATTTATACTCCTCTCAACATAAACACAATCTATATTTCTCTTCTCAAATTTTTTCTCACCAAACACTTCTCATTTATTCATAATCATGGCTGCAAAATTCACCACTAGAGAAGATGTTGCCATAGCTTGTGCATGGGCGACGACCACACAGCATGATCGAGAACTAAACATTAACCTAGATCAACCCTCGGATAATTTCTGGTTCCATGTCTTCATAATTTTATCACGTTATACGGCAACCGAAATGCAAGATCATACCAAAGCATCAGAGAAAGATTCGAATTACTCCATAGTCGATGTGAAAGTTTTAGATCGATTATGGTGGAAACCAACAAGAGGTATCCTACCATCTACAGTGAAGAAAATACAACTCAACTAAGTGCATTTCAACTATGCTAGGAAATTTCGATATTCCGTTATATAGATGTCTTTGGCGAGAAATTCAGGAATCAAGAGTTTTATGATGTTTTGAGGGAAAGAGACTCGTATTTCGTTATTTAACTTATCATGTCTAACTTATGTACTTTATGTCTTTTCCCTTATTGTAATGGCATTCCCTTCGATGAAAAATATTATGAAATTTTCTTTTTCGCGTCAATGAATGAATATTAGTGTTCAATCTCAACTACTTTGGAAAAAATCAAACACATTTGGGGTCACTTATGGCTGGGTCAACCACAAAAGCTAACCGTAACACATTCCTACGACTGGCTTCAGTACCAAACCCAACCGTAGACTATTTCGTTTTTTGACTTACGACTGGGTTTACTAAAAAAACCGAACCACAAGTTTCTTCTACGGCTGGATCGATGCCCACAAACCTAACCGTATACACCAATTTACGGCTGGGTTATATGCATTATCCAGCCGTAACCCCTATATATTTACGGCTGGTAGTTCATATTTTTCTGGTCGTAGGTTTAATTTGATTTTGATTTTGATTTTCAAATCGCAAATTTAAATCGTATCAGTAATCTAATCAATCACTAATCTTTATTAATTTGGTTAATTAATCTTATTAGTACTAATTAATCTACGGCAGTTTAGGTATTATGTAAATACTTGATGATCCTATTATATCATCCGTAAGCCTTTAAAATCCAAAATATCCAACCCCAATAATAGGTTCAATTTTAAGACCAAAACATCTGACAAACTTGTTTATAACATAAGATACTCCATTGTTGAAGGATTTTTTTCTTCAAACACTTGACAAAGCTGAACCCATATTTAGCATACAAGTTCTATGCAAAGAACTAGTAGGTTATCCCTTAGTAATTCTAATGTAACTGATTAGTGAATGTTGTGGAAAGCTCTGGACATGAGCAGCAAGGGGTGTATTTTAGAAAACGAACTCAATTTACAGACAATTCCCTTCTCTGTCTTTGTAATTCTACCATCTTTGTTTTTCACCTACTGATTTTCTAGAGGAAAACTTGAACTTACTCTCCAGTTTTGGCTAAGAAGGTTGGATTGCATTCAGGTAGGGGATTCTTTCCTTGTTATTTCTTGTCTCCTAATTTTTGGTTGATGTCTACTTCAATTCAAGGTTCTGTTCTTGCACAACGCTAATTTTTCTCAATAATAACTATTAATACGAGTCTGTAATTGACCATTTGGGATGTTTTATTTACAATGAATTTCACAAAACTTTCTTCAAAGTACCCATACCTTTGATCATTTCCTTTTGAACCGTGTTTAGTGTTGAAGAAATCCAATTAATTTCTCTGTGTTAACTCTTACTTTTTGAGCTATGCATGACGTTTGAATGCTATAAGTGATTTTGTGAAGATTAAAAATGTTTTGCAGTTACACAAGTTCTGTTTTCCAACTTAAATCTAGTCTTGTACTCAACTTCTGAAAGTGCTTATGACCTGTTTGCAAAAATGATTCTGACACTTTTTATACTGTCCTTTCTAAAAAGTTTTGTGACTTGAGTATTCGCTTTATTGTTTATCTAATATCTTCATTTTAATCATAAAAGTTCTACTATTGGAAAGGAAATGGCAGCTTGAACTCCCTTTTTGTTTAGCTTGGGTTTATTTGCTTCTATCCGTGTATTTTAACACTAGCTTTAACAAAAATGAAGAAATGTGTACTTGGATATATAGTTTTTCGTTTTGCCTGTGTTCTAGCCATGTTAATTCATTTCAAATCTCTTGTCAAGCTGGATTGGTTAAGTTTCCAGATTTGCGAAAATGCGAGGTTTTCCATGTTTATGTCAGACTTGTAACAAGTGCTATTCTCCCTTGAATATAGTTGTTTCTGCAATTTTACTAGCTTATTGTAGCTAGCGATAGTTCTGTAGTTGTATACGAATTGTTGTATTTTCTGGTTTTCGGATGATGTTATGTTCTTTATATTTTTCTTACGGAGCTGACTTCTTAGAAATGTTGAAACTGCCGCGCATGGACTTTTGTTGTTAAGCTGTTCTTTTTAGAGCTACCGTTTGAATGTAATATGAGGATAAGAACTCTACTTTATGAACGTCGGGCCTTAATTGGCATCCCACCACCTCGGTGGCTACCCGAAAGATCATTTGGAACGATGGCTGGTAGCCGATTACCCTGACGGTGGCTATGGCCATGCGAATAATAGAATAACTTTAATTGCAGATCTTATTCTCTGTTTTGAATTGTATTTGCGCAAGGATTTTTTACTCTACTTAATCTTTGTTGCTGCTCTTTGTCTTTGCCTTTATATTTCCTGTTGGCATTAAGTATTTTTGCTGTTATAACCCCTACTGGGCTTTTGCTCACCCCTTTGCTTTGTTTTTCTCCCCGCAGAGTACAAGAGGAGCTTGCAGCAGTAAGCCGGGCAGAGCTTACGGCAGGCTTTTAGCGCTTTGAAAGTTAGTATTTGTTAAGTTTATAATGTGCACATCACGGGACTATCTGGGGTAGTTTTAGCGCTTTGAAAGTTAGTATTTGTTAAGTTTATAATGTGCATATCACGGGACTATCTGGTGTAGTTTTAGCGCTTTGAAAGTTAGTATTTGTTAAGTTTATAATGTGCATATCACGGGACTATCTGGGGTAGTTTTAGCTCTTTGAAAGTCAGTGTCAATCCATATTTTTGTTGCATTTTGTTCTGTGCATTATTGTCTTGCGCAAGGTCTAATTTTGGATGTATATGGGACAACTTATGAATCTCATTTTGCTGTTTAAATCTTGGGCTTCTTCCCACGCATGTATAACTATGTCTTCAACTGCTACAAGACTAATATAGGTGACACTAAGTGCTTATCGGATATTTAAATCTATTTGAGTTAATTAAGTTATTCTTGTTGGATTTATGAATCTCTCCCCACTGTATTGTCAGACGTTCAATTCTATGTTGAGTCTTTAGATTTTACCTTATGCATTCCTAAGTTTTCAACTGTAACAGAAGAGATTAGGATGTTTATTAATTTCTTGAATGTGTCTCACACTTAATCTGTAGTGTACAATTTCTATTACATGTATGATGTCGTTCATTTGGTCTAAGCTTTAAACTGGGTAGCTAGTTAAATTATTAAGTGTCCTTAATAACTTGTATTTTGAACTGCTAGTGGATTATGGTTGTGTCGATGATTTAACCAAGTGTCTTTAACTTGTATTTGGAATTGTAGTCGGTATTGCTACGAGTGTGAAATAAGGTTTTTGAGAAATGAATTTTATGTGGAGTATGAACTGAGTGGTTTCTTTTATATTTCAAAGCATGATTCAATGATTGGTTCGTGTAAAATATTTTTCCTGTTGTTGATGTACCTCAGTCATATGAGTTGTTGTTTGATGAAAATGGTATAGATCTCTTTTAAATGTTTTGGTAACCCAGTGTATATGAGTGTCACTTGATTATTATTGTAGTATCCTGTACATCGAAAATTGTAAGGATTTTATTTTGGATTTGTCGGCATTTCGGCTAGAGATTTTCGTTCCTTGTTTTCGGCCTTGAACCCACATTTTTATTTCAAATCTGAAATGGACGTATGGTTTTGGTCGTTTTGAATCCGTGTTTCTTCACTGTTCTCGCACATTTGCTTCTCCCATTATTCTCTTTAAGTATTTTGATTTTCCCATTCATTTAGCTTAAAAAATATTGGTTTCATGTTGCATTTTTGAATCTTGTTGGCAGTAATATGTTAATGGCTTTAAATAATTTTTTAAGAGGTCGATTTTGGATGGACTAGTGAAAATGAATGTTTCCTGTAAATTTACAATTAATGTTAGTGCTTGGTTCTTGTAAATTTATTAGTATGGTATCTTTTTCGTTCTTGTTCATAATTTTTATTATGTGCCTTTTGTATTATATGTATCGTTTTACACTTTGAGTGGCGCACCGGGGGTTTAACCTTGCTTGATGGGTTGAAATTCAACCCGTTAGAAGAGAAAGTTTACCGGTCTGTCACAGTAAAATTGTCGGAGACAACAAAATTAGTTACTAGTTTTCTTTGTCTTCCTTGTTCTTCAACTTTTAATCATTTAGACATACTTATATTGACATTTGGTTTGGGTTTGTGTGAAATGTATAGTGAGATTGTTGTTACTCGGTTAGTACTAGTGTTTAGGACTTTCCTTGACTATTACTAGGGTTTACCAGCTCTATACTTAGCTGTTGGTGGCCATCAAGAGGTTAAGACTGAATCTAGGTTTCTAAGAAGTTTGCAAAGATGTGAGTCAATGGAGGAAATGTAATAGTAGTGAGTTCTGCATATATAACTACTCGACATATTAATATTCTCCGCGAATGTACACCCACTAATCATGAATATTTGTGCCTGCAAAAATTGTGTGACTGCTAAGTTTTGTGGTCTGCAAATCTCTACTCTATACCAAGCATGGTCATAGTGGCTTAAGCTTTCAGAATTGTTGGAATTACCTCATTATAACATGTGAGAAGTTAGGATAGTATTTTTAGCTTCAAGCTAGTTTTTGAAATCATGTACTTCGGCTTCAAATTCGGTATCTCCTTAAGCAGAAAGCTTTCTTCATATGTTTTTGCTAATAACTTTGTTTTATACTTTAGCTTTTGTTTCATAAATCTACTCATGCAATCATTAATAACATATTGTTTATCTACAAAAAATTCGGCTTTGAACACATTCACAATCATTTCAGCATGTTCACTTGCCGAAGCAGTTTCCTTCTCAATTATGCTGTTCTTAACTTCTTATGTATCATCCTGTTTAAATCTCTTTCATTTGTGGTTTGAAGTTTAAGAGATGGGTGAAGTAGTACTGGGCATGCCAGGTCCGTGGGCAGAGAATTATTGTGATTTAGCTGATCACTACACCACAAAGATTGGTGGACTGCCTGTAAGTTTATGAATACATATATATAGGGGGTGGGTGGGGGGGGTGGTGGGGGGTGGTGGTGGTGGGGGTGGGGGGGTTGAGTTTTTCTTTTCAGTTTATATGACGTTTTCAAGTTTTTTCTCTTGTCAGGATTGGCCTATTGACGACGAAGTCAGTATCAGATCTGACCTGCTAGAGTGTCGTGTATGTGGAAGTAGTATGTGCCTTGTTATTCAGGTCAGTTATTGTTCAAATTATTACGCGCTGTTTGTTAACATATATCTTAATTGATTACTGTCCCTTTTTCTAGTAAAACAATGGGTAGCGTTCACAATGAAAGAGCCTAAAGTACTTTCTGTGGGTATTTTTAAGCTTTATGCTCCTATTTCCCATGGTAGCTTGATTATTGAAGAGCGCATATTATATGTATTTGGTTGTGTAAACCCAAAATGCGCAAACGACCCTCTGAGGTATTTCTTACTCTAACGATGTTATTGCTTCTTCTTTTTTCTGAAATATGTGAATATACAAGTGCGAATTCTTTTGTCACTTTTAAGGCTGAAGGATAAGCCTGAAGTAGTTTGAGTGATTGAGAACTAAAGCTTTCACTATTTTATTCCCACCAAGTACGCTTGTCAGTTAAGTGAACTTAAAAGGAAAAGTGTTTTCTTGTGACTTTTCATTCTTACCTACCACAGCTGGCGGGCTATTAGGCTACAAAAGTCTTCCACTGAGGAGGAATCAAAGGCTCCTGCTCAGGAAGTTTCTCCTTCTGCAGCGTCTGCTGGCCCGACTTCGAAGTCCAACTATCTGGACTTGTCGCAGAATGACTCTGATGAAGAGGATCTTGATGATGTGGATCTTGAGGAGCTGGGTCGTTTACTATCTGAAGCTTCAAGCCAAGCTTCCTATTCCAAGAAACAAAATGGCCATCAACAGAAAAGAAATCATCAGCAACCCGAATCAGTAAGGAAGATTAGACTGGCTGAGGCCAACAGGCCAGGTAAGGTGTGGCTTGCTCTTTTCTTTTATTGAATAAAATAAAAAAATCTTTAGAAGTGCAAAGATGTTAACATGTAATGTCTAGGGCTTCTCTTTGCACACATCTTTAAAAAAAAAAAAGTAATAATATCTAACATTAGCACCTCGAATAATGTCACTGTTTAGAATACCATGTCCTAATTTAATGTTATTGTTTAATGCATCAGAAATCTGGAAGCATAATCCTAGACAAGTCTGTACATGTGCATAAAATCCTATTAAAGATTATTTTTATCTTAAATGTCTTTGTAATGTGGTTGCACCTGTCTCCCTGTTTCATCGTTTTGGAGAATTTATGAAGCCAGAAATTCATATATAGGCAATGAGATTGTTGGGTTTATTTATGGATCAAAAAATCCTAAATCGTGAGGCTGTAACGTACTCTATTTATTCAGTTCCATATTTGCGTCTCTTATAATCATTCAAATTAATAGTTTGTGTGAAACAAAGAAAGGTATTAATACACCTTTTTCTCTTTCTCTCTTGTTTGAATAATTTCCTAAAATAGATTTTGTTATACCCCAAAAATATGCTTAGAGTTAGAGTACTGTAATATGATTTATTTTGTCTTAACTTAAGATGGCAATATGATTTCTTATATCGCTCATATTTTTTGGCATCCATTTCATCTTACGATCAGTATGAGAAATCAGAGATGTTAATTATTGGAAGTTAATACAAGGATGTCATCTGGCTTCAGATGTGATTGTGATTTTCTGAATGTTGGTTGCAGTGATACCATGCTTTTATATATACTCCAAAAAGAATCATCATCAGAGGGTGTTGGGACTAGCTTGGCCTCACTAAATCTCACGGATAACAGAAACGAAGACCACAATGAGGAAGAAGCATGGGAAGAAGAAGGTTATGAGTACGATAGAGCTTTACACGTGGATAGGACATACTTGAAGTTCATGAAGCGAATGAATGTGTTTCCTGAGCAATGCTTTAGGTATACCACTTGGAGCTAGAAGCATGAAATAAGTAACAATAGCTAGTCTGTACTAGTTGATATTTTCATAATCACCAATGAAAAAAGCAAGTAAATACTAAGCATCTGCAGTTGTTGCATGTTTTCCTAAAATCGAATTCTTAGGGTTTTGTTTCCTTACTCTTACTTGAACCTTGTTGTTTCTTTTCTCTGATCAGGTTCTCATATGGGGGAAAACCACTTTTGGCTGCAAGAGAAATAGAAAAACCTGGGAAGTGTGTGATTTGTAATGGACCACAACATTATGAGATGCAGCTGATGCCGCCGTTATTGTTTTTTTTACGCGAAGCGTGTGATTCATCGACGCAGTATCCGGAAGATTGGAATTGGATGACACTCATCATATACTTGTTCTAAGGTGATTCCTGATCTCTTTCTCAACTGATTTGTGTAGAAAGTCGTGCATGTGAGATAAAACTATTGGTGGTGGTGCATGTAGAAAGTATGATAGTATCCAGTTGTTTAAGCTATATCTCATTGTTTTCCTTGTAATATCTTAAATATCAGAGTTGTTCTAGTCAATTTGATGAAGAGGAGTCTAGCAGCAGCGGCTGGATTTTGGCAGAGGAGTATGTTGTATTACAATTCGAGGAACCCTTGCAACATCCAAGTGGAGCTGGTTACTTATCCAAATAACAAGAGAACATCGCAGTTCCAGTAAGGAACCTTGCTGGAGCAACGATCCTGCATGAAAATTCATGATAACATGTATATACGGAGGGTGCTAAAACACAGTTTGCTCAATATTACTTTTCTTTTCTTTTTTCTGGATTTATTTGAGGCGCACTTCGATTGTTAAACTATCAGTAATAAAAATTTGAAATTTTGAATTACCTAATTACCTTTCAGAGTCGTAAATTCACTAGGTTTTCTTCTATTTCTTTTAATATTTTTTCTTGTGGTTTACTAAAACTGGAACTCAATGTTGCACTGAACTTAACAAGTCGAAACTGATATGGACACCCTACAAAACACTTGGTTTTTACCAACCCAGTCGATCATGGATTTGTATTGCCAGCATGGAAGGATAGTCACCCTAATTGTCAGCAACTCTGGATTGTTGCTATTATGCGTTATTCATAGAATTATTTGATACTAGAATACTACAAAATTAAAATCTCCATCAATCATACCATTTTCATACTAGAATACCATTTTGTTTTCCGTAACTGTACTGCAACTGTGATGTAACTCAAAATGTAAGACTTACTAACCTATTATGTTGGAGTAAATAAAATAAATTCCCAAGAAGTTAAAAGAATTGTTTTCAGGTACTTTGTACTCCTGAACAAACAATGTTAACCAAGACTTGGGATGAGTTCAAAATTTCAGGCTTTTAAGTAGACCAGATATATAAAGAACATACATTATTGTAATCTGCTTCATCTCCCGGCAACTGTTGACCAGATATATATAATATAACATCAGACATTCAGTAATCTAACAGCCAAATAAAAAGATTGGCAAGTTTTAGAGCTTTACGAGTTTTTGTACAGTACCAGGATATGGGGTTTGCGAGTCTCTACATACTTCAATATTACATCCAATTTTGATCTGTCATCAATCCATGATTCAGATGGCTAAAATATAAAGAAAGAAAACGGGGCTTCTCATTCAAATTTTTTGATCAATGAAAGGTCACCCAACATCTTCTCGATATTTTCATCAGTGCAACCTCTTTCCTTGGTCTGGCAAAAATAATGAAGTTATAAACCTATTAGTTCCTCATCAGTAACAAAATAGAAAAACAATAACATTTATTCAAATCCATATACGAGTGATATTTTCTAGTTTAAAGTTAAATTAGTTATGTCTCAAACATATGGTCTTCCTATTTATAATCATGAAATATAAGAGTGATATTTTCTAGTTTAAAGTTAAATTAGTTATGTCTCAAACATATGGTCTTCCTATTTATAATCATGAAATATAAGACGAGCTAAGGTACATATTATGTACAACAAAAAGATGGGCCATCACCATAACAATTTACTCGGCCTCACATAAATAAGTCTCAACCAACTGAGCATTTAAGGTGAAAATGTTCCATGTACAATTTGGTAAAGCTAACAAGTCTCAACTGCCGAGAAATCTTAAAACAACTTTTATGAAGTTAATATTTAGACATATACTCATCCAACTGGATACTGCATATCAAATTAAATATGTGAAGAAATATCTTGAAAACCATGGTTTCAACTGGAGGCACCACTCCATGGACAGTCAAAAAATTCCATAAGTAACCAACTTGATCATCAAAGATTGCTGCCTATTATCATTATCGACTTGATAATCTGCATGTTGTGGTTAAGTCTCACCATGCAAACCATGCTCTATAGCTTCACAATATAATCTTGACGTAGGACACGAGTAGTGGTAATATTTCCTAGTTTTGTTTCTAATAGTTTTAGGTTTCCTTGTTGCTTAAGGATTCTAGTTTTGTTTCTAATAGTTTTAGGTTTCCTTATTGTTTAAGGATTCTATTTTAGGTTAGATTTCCTAGTTCTAGTAGTATTTTATTTTTAAGTTTTTCTATAAATAGGCACCTTAGCACTGCCTATTAAGTCATTCTTTTTCTTTCATTATATATAAAAAAAAACAATTCCTTTCATTATATTAAAAAAAAAAAAAAAAAAAAAAAAAAGAGCTTCTCCAATTATCGGTGTTCTTAGAATTCAACGTTTAGTTGAATTCCTAGTTGTTTCTTACTGCATTAGTTGGTATCAGAGCTTAACCTCGATTTCGAGGGTTTGATCTAATGGTAGACGGCGGGGGAGACAACGTAAACCCAATCCCTAATGACGGTGCGGGTGTTGCAGGCGTTGAAGCAATCTGGAATGCAATCAACACTCATACATTGAGGTTCGATGAGATTCAACAGACGTTGAATCAAATCGCAACTAACTTGGCCACCTTACGGAATCCGAATGAAGTTCTGAATCCAGAAAATCGGCTAATCAGAGAAGGACATCCTAGGGCTAACCCAACAAGAGGTAGAGGTAGAGGCGATAGCAGAGGAAGAGGTCGAATGGAGATACCGGAAGGCCGACGCAACCCTTTAGATTTACCGGAAGGAGTTTCTAAAGAACATGATTTTGAACACGTAGTAGTCGATGAAAGTCTTTTCCATAGACCTGTGGTTCATGAGAAAACACCATTCTCAGTAAGTGAGAGTGAAGAGGAAGTCGTTGTTGATTGGGACTTACCACCGGTCAACGATAGTTACCCAGAAGTCAGAAGAAAAAGTTTTGTTTACTTCTGCTGGTATTGATCCTTTTATCCAGGAAGACAGCTACCCAGAAGTTGAAGAAGTTATGCTTACATCTGCTGATATTGCTTCTTTTATCAAGTTAGACACAAGCATTATAGGTAATCCCGTAAACCTATTTCGTTCTGTTTGTGAGAATCAAGCAGCATATCTAGTAGAAAAGCTTAGTTTGAGATCTCAAGCTTTATATACAGTACAAAGTTTATGTATTGTTGACAATCTTAATTTGAGATCAGATTCTTATAAGCAAGAGAAAACGCTTGTCGTAAAGTAACTAGTGGAGAAAATTATATAAGCAAAATTCATGGGCGAACTTTCTCTAACAAAGGGAGGAGTATTATGATGGAAGATTTACCAAACATAATAAGTATTCTAGTACTATTTTATGATAATTCTATTCATGAAACTCAAGCTTCACGTGCAGCAGATACTATGAGTTCTGACTTGTATATGAAAAAATTGTGTCATAAGAGAACTTGTGCAGGAATTATACAAGTAGAATTCGGGGGCTAATTCTCTCGAACACCGGAAGGAAAATAATGGCAAAATAGTTATTAGGAAAATATGGAACAGACATGTGCTACTCAAGCACAATCTATCACAAAAGCGGTACTCACGCTGAGTATGTCGTTAATCCAGTAGCATTCACTTTGGACCAACAGATTGGTGAGGAAAGAGAAGCTTATGTTGATGACGCAAGACATATCTATCACGAGGAGTGTGCAACCTTCAACAAGAAGAAAACGGCGGCAAAGGAAGTGTTTTCAATTGTTGGCAAAGATCTGAGCATTGAGGTATTGAAGAATGTTCTAGATATTATTTTTGAGATTGGAATAGGGAGTATGGAATTTTATGAGGACTGCTTTGAGTCATCAAACTGGACCCTAGAAAATTCACATCTAGATTACATGTTAAAGGCTGAGGAGTGCATGAGACTGAATAACAACAAAGTTGTTCGTCCCCAGCACCTAGGCAGTAAGAAGAGGTTAGTGGAGATAGGTGATCTTCTTAGTATCAAATCAAAACTTAGTTACTACGCGCCGTGTTGCTGTCCAAGGCATCTAACAGTTCTAATTCTAAGTGGGGACACCACTAATAAGGATTGGATAGTAAAAGTTGCAAAAGCATCACATTCTAATGTTCAAGGAGGTTTACAAAGTATTGGATCTCATAGTCATGACCCGGCATACGTTCATTGGACTTTCGATTGTGCATATGTCCATTACAATGTGAAAACAGTTTTGGGGCAGCACATTCTGATTGTTGCATGCTATGGTTGTATGACAAAGTGTGGACAAGTGGTGGCAGATGTTATTCAAGAAAGTGTGAGAAGACGAGGAAGTTTATTACATGAGGTTATCATAGTCAGTATGGTAGAATATTTGTCCCTATCCTCATGTGCTAACTCTTACATTTATGTTGGTGTTTTCGATGTCCTGTCTAAGGAGTATCTTCATCCTAGCATAAAAGAACTACTGGACCACAAAGTTTGTTACTGGGAAAAGGGTTCAAGAGATATAATATCAAGGTATATCAGACTCAAGGGTTCAAGAGATATAATATCAAGGTATATCAGACTCCTAGAAGACATTGATGGTGCAGCAGGATGTGTTAATGCCAGCAGAGGTCGAAGAAAACTACCTCCTGATCCATCTTGTTTATTACGAACAATGAATATATACAATCTTCAGCAACAACAAAAGTTGGAGACTATCTCGACTAACTTGGTCTACTGTCATCAGAGGTTAAGGGTAGTCTTAATTTTCTTGGTGATTATGATCATTCTTTGGCTAGATAATCTGGTTGCAAATAGCATGGCCGACACCGTCACCACCACTAGTCCTGTGGCTTTTGTTTTTGACCGAGGAAAGTCGAAACAGAATATGGTGGTCGCCGGTTCCAAAAGAGAAGATGGTGACCAGAGATTAGTATGCGCTGAATATAAAGACTGGATGATGGAATTATTGCTTGTTACTGACATAACTAAGTCTTATATCAGAAATAAAGATTTGGGTTTTGTGTTTGATCGTGGGAAAACAGCGAGGATATCATATGGTGCATTGAACATGTTTATGAAACAACGTAATGTGCAGTATACGGATATTGGTACTGGTCATCTAAGGCATAAGAAATTTCAAGGAGGACAAGTTGTGGTGTTCTTTAGTGATGTAACTAGTTTTTTTTCGATCATGGGAAAGCAAAAGGGACGTCAAAGATTTATGCAGAATTTATAAAGCATCTCATCGGAGCGTTTTCCTGTTGGTACTTATAGCAAGTTGATATCTAAGAAGTATGGCCCTTACAAGATTACAAAGAAGATTAACGATAATGCGTATGTGGTGGATCTACCTTTTAATTTCGGGATTTCAAGTACTTTCAATGTGGCAGATTTACACGATTATTTTCCAGAGGAGCCAAATCTTTATCCTGTTGATAACTCGAGGACGAGTTCTTCTCAAGTGGGAGGGACTGACGTAGGACACGAGTAGTGGTAATATTTCCTAGTTTTGTTTCTAATAGTTTTAGGTTTCCTTGTTGCTTAAGGATTCTAGTTTTGTTTCTAATAGTTTAGGTTTCCTTGTTGTTTAAGGATTCTATTTTAGGTTTAGATTTCCTAGTTCTAGTA
The DNA here is from genome assembly GCA_023531435.1 of Papaver californicum. Taxonomy (NCBI): domain Eukaryota; kingdom Viridiplantae; phylum Streptophyta; class Magnoliopsida; order Ranunculales; family Papaveraceae; genus Papaver; species Papaver californicum. The sequence goes on along the minus strand of JAJJMC010015859.1, from coordinate 612,365 downwards.
GTATTTTATTTTTAAGTTTTTCTATAAATAGGCACCTTAACACTGCCTATTAAGTCATTCTTTTTCTTTCATTATATAAAAAAAAAACAAAAAGAGAGAAGTTTCTTCTCCGATTATTGGTGTTCTTAGAATTCAACGTTCAAACGTTGAATTCCTAGTTGTTTCCTACTGCATTAAATCTTTTTGATGACATATATTGCCCGTGATGTAACAAGGCTAGTCTCAAAGGATGAAAAAGAATGAATTTTTAGATCCAAAGCACGCATATTAAAAACATCTAACTTATATGTTTGAATGCCTACATCTAACTTATATGTTTGAATGCCTCGGGTTGAAATCAGCTTCCAAGTGTTCCATAATTAGGAATCAAATTTTTTGTGAGAATGAATCACATGAGCAGGTATGAATCGTGTGATATGATAAATTATACAAAATTCGAATCAAGCAGTTATGCATCCCTTGCAAGAAGAATACCGTAATAGACGGAACCATAGCTTTAGCTTCATCGGCAGTTTCAGGGCACAAGTTGCCAAGTACACAAAGCTGCAAAATGCAACAGAGAGAAAAATAAATTATTCTCGTAGAAACATGGGCAAACTTCAGTATACTTTTTCTAGCACATGGGTCACTGCATTACCTCAAACTCAGCCAACTGGTATCTACTTAGGATTCTGAATGTTGGTTAAGAATTAGACGGCTCATAAGTTGAAACATAAATGAAATTCAAATAAAAAGGAGAACAAAACCTTTACAATGTGACAACAATGAAGTATAACAGAAATGCTGGTATGAGAGCCATCCCTGATTGAAAGGCTACTGGGTGATGAAGTTTTCCTTTTATGAGGTGGAATATTGGCGATCATTAGACCTACAGATATTTTTACCACTTGTAGCAAAAACGAAGAAACTCACTTAGTTAAACATAAAGCATGCTACGCAAACAACATTGTATGTTCTTATTTTCTATCGTTCGTGTAATGCAAAATGTGGCTTAGCCTGCAGTTGTGCGATTAATATATTTTTGTCAAGAAGGAGAAATAAATATTTATATCAACTTTGGAAACTTGAAGGATACTCTCGGACTTGTCTAACAGCATCAGCATTTTTGTAACGGCTAAAGCGCTTGACATACTGCTGCGACTTCTCAAATACTCTGAAAAGAAAAGATAAACATAATTGTACCTAATTCCCCACCATTCACCCCAAAATAGAGATATAAAAATTAAAACTATTAAACAGGAAGTGTTTCACTTAGTTACTCACTGAGAAACTTGACTCATTGGATCACTAGACATTGCTTGAAGCTGATCATATTTACGATCAAGAATGAGAGCAACTTCACAATTCATCAAACACTTGGCCTTCAAAAATTCTGAAAAGGACAAATAGTCACTAAAGTAAAAATGCCAAACAAGAAACCAAATTAGTACTGTACAATTTAAGAAGTGCATAAAAATTTCTCCACTGGAATAACTTTTCAAATATGATTGTTAACACGCAGTGAAATACCATTGAGGATAATGTTAATATGTTATCAAACACCAACAGTTAATGCTGAATACAGCACATAAATCTACCTATATATTATCAATTTTATGGGTCTTTTTATTCATAAAAAAATATATTTCAGCTTGACAACTTCAGACCCATTACAAACAAGGTACTATGGAGCAAAGAAGAAAGCATACCTTCTCCGATTTTTAGCTCAGCGGCATTTTCTTCCTCTTGTTCTGACATCTTATCAAGCACTAACAGTCACCCTCCTCGAGTACTTGTATAAAATCTGAAAACCCAAAAAGGAATAGCTGCATCAGATTACAAATTGTTAGCGTAAGTAATAGAAACCATGTAGGCCAAAGTAAAGCATTTAAAGTTTAGGGTTTTGGTGGATTTTAAGAGTTTAAAACCTAATTCGTTGGATTGAGTGAACCTAGTACCAATTTATAGATTATACTGAGTATCATGAACTTGGAATAAAAGAGAAACCAATTCGATGAATTTCGATCAATTTATTAGCTAGAAATCTTTACAGTATATACAAATTTTAAAATCAAATTGAGAGAAGAAGATACCTGTTGATATAATATTTCCCTAACGATCAGCAGAAGATATGACTTAGCAGTAGGAACGATTTAGTTCGATTCGAGCTCTACACCTCTTTAAATTCTTCAAAGTTTACGAGTGTTTTATGTTCATGGCAGAAGCAAAGAGGGGAAGGGAGAGCACAAGGAAATAGAAGAATACGTTGTAATTTTTTGCCTTTGTTTTATATTTCTATTTTTTTACTTTGTCTAGGGTAGTATTGGACTTGGGCTTTTTCAAGGGTACTACTAGTGGAGAAATGGGGGAGGCAAGGGGAGGCAATTGCATACCCTTGCCGTGGGAGGTGGTTATGCGGCTTATGCCATTCATGGCTGCTGCCTGCTGGTTCATGTCTCCATATTTGGAAGTCAGTTTTTCCGGATGGATTCAAAGAGGCAGTAATTGCTATGATTTTACGTACAATTTTAAAAGGATTAGAGAACATACACTTATTGACATCAACAACATTATATAGTGAAGTGGTGAAGGTTAAGGAATGATGCGGTGCAGGTTTAGTTTTGTTTTACATTCTCTTTAGTCCACATATATGTTATGTACGTGTGGCTTGTCTAATTAGTTATGTTTGTTAATTACCATATAAATAATGATGTGTAATAATGACTTTGTAAGTTTAGTGAAAGTCTTCTTTGTTGAAAAATGTAAGAACATTTCATTCATTTTACAACGTCATGATGGTATCATATAGGTTAGAGTTACTTTTCACCCGTTAATCGATCCTGAAATCTCCAGATCTAAGATTTTTTATCTATTTTTAGTTCAATCCAGAGAGATTCTCCTTTCTAATCCTCTTTAACGCAAAATTTCATTTCTAATTCAGATTTAATTTGATTTCAGCATTTTATTTCTTCATTTTCTTATTTTGGATCTTCATCTTGATCCTATTACATCATTTCTTGTTCTTCTCTTTCAAAGATTTTATCTACATACTTCATTTTCTTCGTTCTTTGATTCTTGAATCTAGATTTGTCAATGATTCAAGAATTTCCAGCACATTCATCAAAGGAAAATCCAACTGCAAATTCTTTCTCTCGTGTTCCATTAAATCAGTTAACACACTTTGTTAATCTCAAGCTCAAGGAAGATAATTTCATAACATTGAGAAATTTGATGAATCCTGTCATCCAAAAATACAAACTAATGAAATTTCTAGATAGAACATATGAATGTCCAGAACAATACACCAACAGACGCAATCAAGAAAATGCTATTGAAAATCATGCATACAAGGATTGGATGGATGAAGATTCATATATTATTATGTGGATAAACTCTACAATTTCAGATACAGTCATAACTTATTTCTCTAGTTATACTTCTTCTCATCAGCTCTGGAGAAGTATTGAAGAACGATTTGATCAAGCTTCATCAACTCACTCGATTCAGTTGTGCACCAAGCTTTCTCTATTACTCAAGGTGACAGATCTATTCCATCTTTAATAAATGAAATTAAGTGTTTATCAGATCAATTGGTTGCTGCTGGTGAGGTAATCTCTGACAAGGAACTTGTAGTTATCACCCTTAAAGCACTAAGCTCATATTATATTTCATTTGCAAATTCAATTAGGCATCGAAATCCACCAGTAACTTGTATTGAATTGCATAATAATCTTTTTAGTGAAGAATTTGTTGTATGTGAGAGGATTAAAACAATTAAAAGTGAAGTTGAAACAAAGACTTTTATGGCAAATACTTCTAGAGGTGGTTTTAGAGGTTCATATAATAATAGAGGCTCTTTTAGAGGAAGAGGATATGGTGGTAGATATCATAATCCAATAATGTTTACAAGAAATACTACAAGAAGAGGATATTCATATACTGAAAGAAAAATATATCAAATCTGCAATAATAGTGGTCACATTGCAATCAACTGCAATCAAAGGCTAAATTTCTGATATCAAGGTAGACAACCACCTGCTAATCTTAGTGTTATGCTAGTTGTTGCTGATATCTTTAATGAGGAGGAATTGATTGCTGACAGTGGTGCAAATTCACATATTACTTCTCATGCTACTTCACTACAAGAGCTTACTCCATATGATGATTCTGAAATTATCAAAACTGCAAATGTTGGAGGTATGTTTATTACACATAGAGGTTTCTCTAGTAAAACAATGTTCACGATCATTCTTTTGTCTTAAATGATTCTCCTTGTTCCTCAATCATCACATAATCTGTTGTCCATCCATAAATTTACTTTTGATAATAACTGCTCTTTGACTCTTGATTTTTATGGTTTTTTTGTGAAGGATTTGTCCTCTGGGAAGACAATCTTCCAAGGTCCACATAAGAATGGTCTATATCCCGTCAACTTCTCATCTGATCATGCTACAACTCATGCCTTCTCATTCACAATAACTGATACAACTCTTCTTCATAGAAGATTTGGTCATCCTGTTTTTTTAACTTTTCAGAAAATTTGTAATCATCTACAATTAAAAAAAACGTCTCCAGTAAACCATTTACATATATTGAATGCAAATTGTGTAAGAGTCAGAAACTACCATTTCAACTTTCATGTAATTTTGTCCAACAACCTCTGGAGTTGTTGCACATGGATCTCTGGGGTCCTTTTCATGTAGCATCTGCATCGGGTTCTTTATACTACGCTAATATAATTGATGATTACACCAAATATTGTTGGATTCTCCCATTGCAATCTAAATCTGATTTCAAGCATGCCTTTCAATCGTTTGTTACCAGAATTAAAAATCTTCTAGCTTTTCCTGTCATTACTATAAAAACTGATAATGGAGGGGAATTCTTAAATACCTTTTACAATCATTTTTCTATGCTAAGGGTATTACTCATGAATTAACTTGTCCTAACACACCAGAAAAAAATGGTGTTGCTGAGGTCAAGCACAAGCATCTTCTAGGAATTACTAGAACTTTTCTACTTTAATCTGGTTTACAAAATTCTTGTTGGGTTGAGGCACTTCTTACTGCCAACTATCTGATTAACAGATTACCAACTAGATCTATTAATTTCTCTAATCCTTTTGAAATGCTATTTCATAAATCAGTGGATTATATTTTTCTTAAAGTATTTGTTTGTGCTTGTTTTCCATGGTTAAAATCGTATACAACCAATAGACTAGAACCAAGGAGTAAACAATGCATCTTTATTGGCTATAGTCTTTCTCAAAAAGGATACAAATGTCTAGATCCTTTGACTAGACATATTTGCATTTCTAGACATGTATCTTTTGATGAAAATTCTTTTCCACTAAAGAATTCAGTTCATTCTAATTCAATCATTTTTTCTTCTATAGAACAATCAATGTCTGTTTTTTCTCCGTCTGAATCTTCTCATGTTCATACTTATTCTCCAACTGATGTTGCATCCACTTCTATCACTTTAACTAGGAATGATCATACATGACCACTAGATGGAAACATGGGATTTACAAACCCAAATATTATTGTGCCGCAAAGTATCCACTGCCACTTGCTTTACTAGGCCAATATATTACAATTCCTACTTGCATTACTGCTGCTAATAAAGAACAAGTATGGAGATAGGCTTCTACAAATGAATATAATGCTCTACAGCAAGCTGGAACCTGGTCACTTGTTATTCCTCCTGATGGTCAGAATCTAGTGGGCTGCAAGTGGGTTTTCAGAGTTAAACACAATGCAGATGGCAGTATAAAAAGATACAAAGCCAGATTAGTGGCTAAGGGGTTTCATCAACAGCAAGGCATTGATTTTGAAGAAACATTTAGTCGTGTTGGAAGACCAACCACTATTAGAGTTATTCTTTCTATGGAAGTGCAGTTTGATTGGCACATACATCAATTGGATGTAAGTAATGCCTTTCTTCATGGTGATTTAAAAGAGGAGGTTTTGTGGATCCTACAAAGCTAGATCATGTGTGTTTACCACACAAGGAAATCTATGACCTAAAGCAAGAAGTTAAGTACAAGAACTTCAGTTTCTGATGACAGTTTTATTTAGAAAATGTTACCATAAGTTTTCAACACTAACGGGTTTTTGAAGAAATTGTTACCTTATAGCCATGATTCTATAACAGTTCTTGTAAGACCTTTTGTAACAGAGGCTTTGGTGACAGTGAAATATTTTTCAAAAACTGTCACATAACTGTTTTGGTGACAGTTTTTAATGGTCACCTAAGCCCATTTATGTACTAGTGTTTGTTAACTCTTTAGCAGATCCATCTATTTTTGTTCATCATCTCAACTCTCAAACTATAGTAGCACTTGTTTATGTGGATGATATCCTCCTTACAGGATCTTCTTCTACTTTCTTAAACCAAGTCATTTGTCATTTGTCATTTGCATACTGTTTTTCCTATCAAAGATTTAGGTTCATTGCATTACTTCTTGGGTTTAGAGATTAAAAGAACTTTCAACACATTATTTCTCTCCCAAACAAAGTACGCAGTGGATCATCTGCACAAATTCCACATGGAAGGAGCAAAGTCATGTTCAACTCCTATTGCATCTTCTGAATCTTTGAGTAAAGATGTTGGAGAGTTACTTGATAATCCAACTGAGTATAGATCCTTGGTGGGGGCTCTACACTATCGAACTTGGACTAGGCCTGAGCTTGCAGATGCAGTGAATCTAATCTGTCAATACATGCAACAACCTAGAGTACCTCATCTGATGGTAGCTAAAAGGATTCTCAGATATGTAAAAGGGAATTTGAATCTTGGTTTATCATTCACAAAAGGGCAATCTCTTCTATTAGTTTTTTCAGATGCTGATTGGGCTGGCTGTGTTGATGATAGAAGATCAACTGGTGGTTATTGTATTTTTCTTGGTTCTAATATCATCTCATGATCTTCTAATAAGCAAACCATTGTTGCTCGATCTAGTAAAGAGGCTGAGTACATGACACTACCACATAGTGCTGCTGAAATGATTTGGATCTGTTCCTTACTAAAGGATTTACATTTCTCTCTCACAGGTATCCCTATCTTTGGTTGTGATAATATTAGCTCAATCTCCATAGCATCCAGCCCTGTCCTGCATTCACGCATGAAGCATGTTCACTTGGATTATCATTTCATAAGGGAACTGGTTCAGTCTAAGGCTGTTGTTGTCTACTATGTGAACACTGTTGATCAACTTGCTAATGTGTTCACAAAGGTTTACATGGACCAAGATTCACTATGTTGTCTCCAAGCTCAAGGTTCTCCCTGCTCCCATGAGCTTGAGGGGGGATATTGACATCAACATGATTATACAGAGAAGTGATGGAGGTTAAGGAATAGTGCGGTGCAAGTTTAGTTTTGTTTTACATTCTGTTTAGTCCACACATGTGTTGTATATGTGTGGTTTGTCTAATTAGTTATGTTTGTTAATTATCCTATAAATAGGACTGTATAATAATGACTCTGTAAGTTTAGTGAGAGTCTTTTCTCTGTTGGGAAATGTAAGATCATTCATTTTAGAATATCATGAACACCAACATGGGGACATTCATCGAGATATCAAAGCAGGAAATATTTCGGTGGTGCAATAAAACTAGCGGATTTTGGTATTTCTGCAAACCTTTTTGATGCCGGCAATAGGCTAGAAGAAAGACTTTTGCATAATCTTTTGGAAATTGATTCTGAAATTTGTTCAAATGATTCATCTAGACCCTAGTATTTTTGCAAGAAAAGCCTTGTTTTCTTCTAATTTTTACCGGTTTTAGAGTAATTTTGTTAAACTCCTTATTTGCAGTAAACTTTATTTCAACCCTGTGTCTGGTGGGCAGTGGGCACCATGAGTTAGTGTTTGCAGGAAGCCTTGCAGAGACTAGACATATTTTGCATAAATTTCTATTTTTCTCTCATGTTATTAAGCTCATCAAATCCAAGTCTTATATTGAAGTTCAATTTCCTAGTATAACAAAAAATCAATGGTCAGGAGAAACACATTCAGATACCCTTCTCAAGCATAGCTCGAACTCTCATTGGAAGACCATAGAGCTTAATGAACCCAGCAGCATCGGCCCGCTCTCGAATGATGATATATCTCTCATGTACAAGCTGTATGGACTTGTCCTACCTGTTACAGTGACTGATCCTTTGTTTAGTTTTAGAGTCACAGATCCTGTCGTGTTCTCTGTAATTTTCTTCATGAATTCATCCACAGATTCACGGAGTGGCATCAAACCACCTTCCTGCGTAAACTAGCTCCGCGTATTTTAAGGCAAGTTGGTCTTTCACCTGAATTATCTCATGATCAAGTGTTAAAAGACTCTAGCTCTCTAGCAGCAGAGAAGAGGATAGTTCCACCAGGCGTTTCACGTACACCACGGCTTTTCGTTCCCACGAGACGGTTCTCAACCATATCAATTCGGCCTATTCCATGTTTCCCACCAGTTTCATTGAGCTATGATAGGAGTGAAGCTGGAGAGAGCTCCTTACACAACACGAAAAGAAGCTAACAACACAAAAAGAAGGATTGTTCTTCGTATAAACAATACACCCCCGCAAGATATGAACAATAGATATCCAGATTCCTTACATACTGTAAACACTTCTTCTGCATTCTCACTAATCACATTTACACTACATGAAAATATTAGTACAAACCTCATGAAAAATCTCAAGTATTATTGACCGGTACTCAGCTGAGTTCATTGATATATAACAATTCAGTAGCTTTCGTAAATCTCTTGCCTCTTCGATTTGATTCGACGTGATAACCTCGACCATTGACTCTCTAATATCCTCCCTAGGGTCATATGAATATTTATCCAAGGCTACCATTACAATGGAGGACTTGGTACTATAATTACTGAGTCTTTCCTTGCTTCTCTTCTTCTTCCTTAACCCTTCGTTTCTTAATTTATCAATCCTCATTGATCTGTCTCTGATCATTTCGTCGAGTCTCTCTTGAACCATTGTATGTGATGTACTTGCTATCTGCTCAAACACCTTAGAGTTAGAATCGTTTTGAAGATGCACCTACCTACAATTGCAACAAGTATGAACTACACTTCTATTTCTTATTCGATGACAAACGAGTACTCTCCTGGTTTCTTGATATCCTCAGAACTTGGCAGTCTGATACTACTAATAAAGGGAACACAAGAATGTATGTACCCAAACCTAATCATTTACTTGCAAGTGGAAAAGTAGTGCTTTTCGGCGTCTCAAGCAATGATCATGTTTTGTGTTTTTTAAGCTACATTTTTAATCCTAATTCAATGGATGAGGAACATTTGGAACTAAAGATAAAGCCTTTTAACTTAAATAATATAGAGTTCATATGAGCTAACAATGTCTTTATTAAAGTTATTAGTTGGCGTTCCATTAAAATCTCTTGAAAATATTATGTTTAATAGACAATCAAAAGAAATTAGGTATTGTTGGTTGCTAAGGAGGCAGGGAAATGTTATGAATTAGATTTTTATGGTATGCGGTAGGGCTTTGGTGTTAAATAAATTGTACCAAGACGCAAGAACTTTATGTGATGAAGTTTACCCTTCTCAACTTTAAAGCATGTCCATGTCCCAGGTTCAAATCTCTCCTACTGTGAGGACCCAGTTTCCATAAAGTTGATCGGAAAATGGGTAGCTTTTATAGGTTCCTCACCTGTACGATTGTTAGCACAAATAATTGAGAGCAATTTCTAAGGCTAATGTCAGTATGGTATGGACTGGACAGAAAAACATAAAGCAATAGCGTCAATTATGAGGATGTTGGAAAATGAGATGTGGTGGGAAGAGCTTTTTTAGTATTTCTGATGGTGATTTGACCATCATTACAACACCACCACCCAGACCTCACAGCATAAAACTTCCATCTCTGCAAACAGATAAGTAAATTCTATACTTAACTACTAGAACACTGATGTTTACCCTGGATGAGTTATAAACCCTCACTCCATTCTTCAGATGAGTATGAAGAACTAGCTAGCTTAAAAGAAAGAGCTATAATACCAAAGCTTAAAAACAGTGTCCATTAACTTTATAAATCACCTAATACAACTACAAAATATGGATGGTGCAGATTCTTAAGTTCCCTATTCAATCAATCTCCCAAATAATCCTTAGAATTTAATGAATAAAAGAACAGCATATTTATGATCATTCACCATAAAAACAAAAGCCTGCAACCAATAATATATAAAATGAAACTACAGTGAACTGCTAAGCTAAATCAAACAATTATAGCAAACAGAAACCATTCACTCTGCTCTGTCAGAAAAAAATTGTTGCTATAATTGATCAAAAGGTGTGATAATTTCAGAAAACAACTGCATTTACTGGTCCTGATATGTTGCAATGTGACATAGGAGCATGGATTTAACAAAAAAGAAAAATACCATAGCATAAGAAAAAAAATACCATAGCCTAATTAACCTAATGTCTAAACCTTAAAGACAACTCAGCATTTCAATTCATCTCTTACAAAAGAAATACCTTAGACTTAAAGCTTGTCCTCAAAATCAGAAAGAGGGGTCATCTGGGCCTTCAAACCCTTCCTTTTCCTGATGTCTGTCACAAGATCTGCAGCTTGAGTACCAGGCTCCAAAGGATCAGCCATCATCATATCCCAATGATCAAACACAGACTGGGGGAAAGCCTGTCCTGATGTGGCAGCCCTAAGTTGGGCAGAGAAACCAAATGACTCAACGACGGGTAGATATGCTTTGATGTTGTAGAGAGGAGTTCCTGGCCTCTGCATTTCCTCAAAGACGTGACCACGCTTCTGATTGAGAACACCGTAAATACCACCAAGAGCACCTTCCGGAGCCTGGATCTCGACTAGGTACACAGGTTCAAGAAGTCTAGGTTTAGCAGTGAGCTGTGAGGCATACATAACCCTCCTAGCGGTAGGAATAACCTGTCCACCACCTCTGTGAATGGCATCAGAATGTAGAACCACATCACATACTTCAAAGCATATACCTCTCATGTTCTCTTCTGCCAACACACCTTCCTTTGACGCCCACTGAAACCCTGCAACAACTGAATCCTTGATTTCATTAAGGTACTGAACTCCCTTACACATATCCACAACCATGTTTGGACCAGTAGTATCTGGACCAAAACACCAGATCTTCTTTGCAAGATCCTTATCCCATCCAAACTCTTCAGATAAGATCTTTGATCGAACTTTGGGATCATCTCTTGGACCAATACGTCCATCATCGATGGCTTCAGCAAGTCCATCCTCAAGAGGGCGTGCCTCCATGTACAAACGGTTGTGCTTGTTTGGAGACTTGCTCATCACTGTTCTTGAAGACTTTTCTAGCACGGTCTCACGGAATGACACCACAGGGTCGGACTTCACAATTTCAGCGCCACCCATGAAATCATCCTGCAAGTCCTTCAAACAGATTTCAAGATGGAGTTCTCCAGCACCTGAAAAAAAAACATTTTAGATTTGATCCATTTTCACATGGGAGAAAAAGTACTCAGTGACAGAAGGGATGACGAACCTGCAATAATGTGCTCGCCTGACTCCTCAATGGTACACACCACCATAGGATCAGATTTGGACAGACGCTTAAGCCCTTCAACCAGCTTGGGCAGGTCAGAGGCAACCTTACACTGGACAGCAACACGAACAACGGGAGAGACGGAAAACTTCATAGCTCTGATAGGATGAGCATCAACTTCCTTCTCGTTTGTGAGGGTTGCATTCTTGGTGATAAATTGATCCAATCCAACCAGGGCAACAGTGTTACCACAAGGTACATCCTCAACAGACTCCTGTTTCTTTCCCATCCAGATAACAGTTCTCTGGACACTCTTGGTGTACAAGTCTTTCTTCCCACCGGGAACGTAGTTAGGCCCCATAATTCTGACCTTAGCACCTGTTGCAACCTTACCAGCAAAGACACGACCGAAAGCAAAGAATCTACCCTTATCGGAGGCAGGAATCATCTTAGACACGTAGAGCATAAGAGGACCTTCGGGATCACAGTTTCTGATGGCATTGGCATACTGGTCATCAAGAGGACCCTCGTACAAGTTCTCAACACGGTACTTCTGAGCTGTGTGGGGAGAGGGGAGATGATAAATCATCATTTCAAGTAGGGCAGTAGCTGCAGGGAGCCACGTCTGCATCACACGCTTCATCAAGGGCTTCCCAATCAAATCCTTCTCGTCATTCTTCATCGTAACACCAAGCTTTTGAAGCATAGGCCACAACTTGTCCTTTTGATCGTTCATGCAAGTGGCAATGATCTGCTTGATGGGTTCATAACAGAACTGGACAAAACCACGCTTGCATGTAGGAGACGAGGTTCTCTTGTTAGTCCACTTCTTAGTTGCTGGGTCAAAGAAGTTCTCACCCCAAAGCCTCTCCATCATCTTACTGGTATCAACACCGAACTTAGAAGCATACATGTTTGCAAAATTGGTTAGGGTGAAAGCCCAACCATGCAAACCAGCAGAGAAGGCAACTGTTCCTTTCTCAGGGTAAACTTGGACATCACCGAGGAGTGGGTCTTCGTACGTGGCCATAATAACATTGGCATTCTCGATGACTCTGGAGAAAGTCTGATAAGCCTCTTCTCCATCAACCTGTAGCTCTAGGAAACATCTGTCCATCTTGTTGACAGTCAAAACAGGCCTGATCCTTTCTCCAAGAGCTTGTCGAAGGACAGTCTCGGTTTGGACACAAACACCCTCAATACAGTCGACCACAACAAGTGCACCATCAGTAATACGTAATGCAGCTGTGACTTCAGAAGAAAAGTCAACGTGACCAGGTGAATCAATAAGGTTGATGAGGTACTCGTTACCCATTCTGTCACCCTTGTAGGCCTTCAAAGACTCGTCAGACATCTCATAATAGAGAGAGATACCAGTAGATTTAATTGTAATACCACGTTCTGCCTCATCTGCACGGGTATCTGTCATCCGAACATCACCAGCAGTTTCTTGGGCAATGATACCAGCAGCAGCCACAAGAGAATCAGTCAGTGTTGATTTTCCTGCAAAGAAACATAACAATATCAGCTAAACTAATCAACTGTATGCATGAATTAATCAAAATCCAACGACGATACAATACAGGCGCATACCATGATCCACATGAGCAATGACGGACATGTTCCTGATATTATGCTTCAGGTCCATGATCCTACGAAGCTCTTCAGCTGTAAACTTCACCTGCACAGATTAAACAGTAAAAGGATATCAGAAATGGGTCAATCATAAAATCATGTTGAAACATAAAAATTAGTCTATGGAAAAGCTTTTACCATCTTTGTTTCTGAATATGATAACTGCGCTACTACAAAATTTCACTGAATAGATTTTGCAGCAGACAAATCCCTGAAACGTAAAACACAAACAACAGATAAACTCTGTCAAATTACACTCACAAATTAATTTTAATAATCTACATCCATTAAAAATTTGACAAGAAAAAAACCATTCATAACCTACTCGGCAGAAGAAATACAGCATGAATGAATAACACTAAGATTACAAACATATGAATGTATAAACAGGACAACCAAAACAAACGATGTTATCATGGACTTATTTTATCGAACATTCAATACCAAAACAAACGATTTGAGATTTGAGATCGACGTTATCATGCATATACTTCTGACAATACATGTAGTTCATTGATTAGGTAACCAAAGATAATCTAAAATCCATGAACAGGAAAAACACAGGCAGATACTCAAAATCTAACATGATGGATTGAGATACTAGCAATCTATGAAGAGAATAATCAGATCTATCAAAAGAAATAATAATCAGATCTATATGTGTAAAATTTTCTAAACTAAATCCATATACAAAGCATCTGAAAAGAATTATTGATTATGAATTTGAAGTTTCAATAAAACAAATTAAAATATTAGTAATAGAAGATAATCGAAGGTTTGCAACTCGAGCAATAATTCAGTTTCAATGAGATCTTTAAATTGGAAACTCTAATTTTACCTGAGAGGATGTGAGAGCTGCGCTGTGAGAGAAGAAGAGAAGGAAGTCGCAAAGCGTTTCCTTCTTATTTGGTTTGTGTATAAACCCTAATGGTAACGTGACGATTTAAGAGTGACTAAAGTGGGCCTCAGGGAGGGGGTTTATTCCATTCTGGATTGTTTTTTTTATGCAAAGAGATAAATTTATTAACTATTGCTTAGAGCAAAATCCAAAGAAAATCGAGACTCTATCACACTAAGTGGCTTATCGTACAATTCATTGGATATGTTATGCCTTTTACTAAACTTTACGAGCTTATCTGTCGCCTTATTACATATTCTTGGAATAAAACTGCACTTTTATTGAAGTTGATCATTTAAAAGACTTATAATGTCTAAAATATAGGATTCATTCTCCCACACAATGAATAAAATTGATTTATTGATATAATTCGCCATACTTTGAAGGTTTGTTTCAAAAATAACATGTGTCAGCTGCAACATTCTACTCCACTTTGTTGTTTCCAAAGGCCACACACTCTGCTTGCTTCGGGTTGTCTATCCTCGCGAAGCACCTTGTGCAGCTTCCTTTCCAAGTACATGTGGAATTGCGAAGTATTAGTCCAATGCCAATATGGGTATTACTAGACAAGAAAGAAGCATCACAGTTTATTGTATAGAAGGGTGCAGGAGGAGGTTTCCAAATTAGAGTTGGCAATACATGATTTGTGATGTTGTTAACTCCACCAAGTCTGCAATCATTCATTGTATTGAAGAAGTAGACAGCAAAACTAACAGCCTTTGTAACTGTTGTCTTTGGATCTGGTGTAGCATTGTGAAAAACACAATCACATCTTATCTTCCAAATACTCGAAGCCACCACCATTATTGTGTTCATACATTCCCCATTAGCTTGTAAATGCTTATCTTGCGTAACCCATTCCTCAATCTGTTATTAAAGCTATCACTTTGGATTTGCAGCACCCTGCTTCCTCCAGGCACTATCATCCAGACTGCTCTTGAGAAAGAGCATTTAAATAGAAAATGACAGGTATCCTTATTAAACTGATTATAAAAGGGACACAACTGATTGATATAGGTGGAAACTCTGGTTAATCTTTCGTCTGTTGGTAAAATATCTATCAAACATTTTCGTACAAAATGTTTAACCCTATACCATGTGTTGAAGTCCCAAAACTCTTTCCATTTTATCTTAGTGTCAGTAATAATGGTTGAGACCTGTATAACACCCATACTCATATCATACAGCTTGTTGTGAGCTGAGTTTAGAGTGAATCCACCATGGCAAGTAAGTTTCCATATCAGTTTATCACCAGAATTATAGGGTATTCTCATCTGCAGAATGTCTTCAGTTGTGCTTATATCAAACAAATATTAGCTGAAAGTTCCATTCATGCCCATCAGCACTCAATAAATCACTAACCCAAGTATAGATTTTGTAATCTGCAGCGCTTAACCGAGGTGTAGGAGATCGTCGTAACCAAACATCCAGGTATCTTCCAAATTTTTATCTTGTTACCCTTTCCTAATATCCAGAAGTTGTTTTCCTTTATAAACTGAATTTTCATTTGAACTCCTTTCCAAGCCTATGAGCTAGATGATTGTTCTTTAGACTACAGCATATTCTGACCTGGAAAATACTTGGCCTGAATAGCCTTTAGCCAAGTTACATTTGTATTAGTACAAATATTCCATTCTGGATTCTTATTTTGATATCTTTTTCATGTGTCACTGAAAATTAGGGGTGAGTCACATCCGCGGATTTCACCGACTCAATTTATATTTGGTATAGGTCATATTGGTCGATCGGGTAGATTTTTATCCAAACTGTAAGCCAAACCAACCATACCTCGGTTTACTAAATATAAACCGTAACCAAGCCGACCAGTAATGGATTCGGATTTAGGACCGAACCAACTTTGTCCGGTTTAACTCAGTAAAATCGGTTATTAGCCGATGGAAGTTTGGTACGATTTCTTAACAGCTCATTCATTCGTAATTACCATTAATAAATTACATCTTATAAAGAGTTTCAGAAATCAAATTCAGAATTCATGTCGTCTAATGCAGAAATCTGATTATTCTATTAAGGACTTATATACAATAATAGAACCTAAATCAAAAATACTGAATGAACAAATTAGGTCAAACCCCTTAATCTCGATTCAAAAACCCTAAATCGTTCATCTCAGGTTACACTTTTTTCTTCAATAATGATTGATTCAATAAAACTTTCTTATGATCCAAAAACTAAAATTCATAATCCCTTGACATTGCACATGAATCTTGTAACCATCATTTACACATAGATTTGAAAGTGCTAATTACCTAATAAAAAAATCTGTGTTTTTAATTAATGGACTAATTTAAGAGGGAAAAAAGGAAAAAAAAAATATTATGTTGATTCACCAACAAAGTCATCCTTGCTGAAGGTATCTTTGTCCATGATCAAGAAACTGAGTTTATACTGATGACGTTTACCTTTATTATTATTTGGATACTCCATGTCAAATGTAAACTTTTCGTTCCACACTGGTGCTTTTCCGTCTCCTGTATTTTTTTGATAATACAAATTGAAAGGAAGCTGAAGATCTGAGAGGAGATAGTTTTGAAAATTAAAGATTGGAAGCACAATAACAGTCCAAGTAAAGATGATTTTTTTGTTTTTGATTTGTAGGATTTCGTGAAATAATATGAAGGTGGTGGTGGTGGTGGTGCTCTGGTTACTTCTATAGAAAATAAAGAGAAGAAGATGAATAAGGAAGGATAAGAAAATGGTTGAAGTGATTTAGTTTTAGGGTTATAAACTTATAACTGATAGAATAATGGCTAGGATTAAATCTAGGGATTTTAATCAACGACAAGTACTAAACCGGTTTGTATGGTTCGGTTCGTCCGGCCTTTATACCTGAACCGTATGATCAACGGTTGTGATTAACTGAACGTAGGCCGAACTGACATCAACGGTCGGTTCAAAAAAACCGCCGGTTCGACCAGTTTTCGACCGGTCTGATCGTTTTTGTTTTTTCATGTGCATCCTTAGTATTTGGCGGGTGGATATCCAATTTATTTTTCAACGGATTAGATGCGAGTAGATTTTTAAAACACGCAGTTTATCATTAATAGGACGCGGGTGAAACATTACCCATCTGTTAAACACCCGACCTTAAGGATAACATATTGTTATTATGCATATATATGAAGGTTATTATAGGAAATTGGTAGGTAATATATATAGTTTCTTGTTGGTTTAGGTAATATATATTGTTGACAACTTAAAGCAATTATCAAGTCACCCGATTGGAGTTTACCTTTCGATTTGATGTGTGACTCAAGTGACTATGTAGTTGGAGTCGTTTTGGGTCAAAGGGTGGACATATTGTCCAGCGCTATTTACTACGCATCTAGGACCCTAAACGATGCACAAATCAACTACCAAATGGTGGAAATATTGTTCTGAATTTCAATAAATTCTATCTTTTTATCATTTTTATGCTTCTAGTGGTCACTTTAGTTCCAAACGTATTGTTCTCAAAGTTCTTGAGAGTGACTTTTATTGTCCCATCCTATTTGAGGATGCATATGTTTTTTTTTGAAAATCTTATGATAGATGTCAATGAATGCGCAATCTATGTGCTCGAAAATGTCACTCACACCAATTCTTGTTGTATAAATATTTGATGTGTGCAAATTGATTTTATGGGCTCTTTTGTTAATTCTTTTGAAAAAATTTATATACTTGTTGTTGTGGATTATGTGTCTAAATGGATGGAAGATAAAGCCACCCAAACTAATGAACCTCAAGTTGTTTCTGAGTTGTGAAGGAAAATATTTTCACGAGACATGGCACACTACGTGTGGTTATCAGTGACGGAGGATTACACTTTCAAAAATCCTTTCATGCACTTCTCAAGAAGTAAAGTATCATACACAAGATTGTGCTCCTTATCACCCACAAACTAGTGGACAAACTGAAATTTCTAATCGTGAAATTAAGTCAACTATTGAGAAAAATGTTAATATTATAAGGAAAATTGGAGGTTAAGGCTTAACGATGCATTGTGGGCGTATAAAACGACATACAAAACACCGATTGGCATATATCCATATCATTTGGTTTAGAAATCAGCTATAGTGTGATCATTGTTTTATTGTATAAATATCTTGTTTGACTTAGAAGAAGAGTATTCACCTACCTCATAACTCTTGTTAGAATAGTGCATTTGGATTGAGATAATTAAAATCTCTAGGTTCCAAAAAAATAATTCTTCTTCTTCTACTTCTCCCTCTAAAAACCAAAAATATAATTTGAGTTTGATTTTCAAACACTAAATTTAAACCAAATCAGTAATTTAATCTAATCATTAATCTTAATTAGTTTATTTAATTAATTTCAAGTCTAAATTTGTGCATCCCTCCTACCGGAGTGCACGTCCCGACCACTCCCATTGTCCCAAATAATTCAACTGGTTTGATTTTTTTTTTAATTTAATTTTAGAATTACCTTTAAATTAGGAGATCCAACTGGTTTCCTGTATACATTTTTTTTTGTCTCTTTCATCTCTTCCCTAAAACAAACAGACTGAAAAAACTTGGATTCATTATAACTCACGAAGATCTAATAGAGGTAAAGATTGTATCGATATTTGACAACAACCCTTGGGTGGAAGTGAAAGGTCATGAGTAGACTTGACGATTATTTTAATTTTTTAATGAAACAGGGTGTACTCTGTTGATACAAGTGTAAAGAATGTAATTTTAATTTTGTCGATGTGATTATTCCTTATAAAATCTATTGTATTCCTCGAGAGAAATACATTTGAATGCCACCATTGAAATACTCAAACTAGGAAGAGCGGTATTATTGGAAGGGAAGCTTCTGATAACGATATACTAGCAGTTTTAATAATATTAACCGGAAATTTTCATACTTATTACTGGGTGAAACTTAAGAAGAATGATACTATCTTATTCCTATTACGAAAACAACTTTCATTTTTCATGACATTTCGAATGTAAAACATTTTAATCGCAAATATATTGAAGAAGGATCGACTTTTATAGTTACTATAAGTTTCCTCCTAGTCATAGTTCATATCTACAAACTCCTTGTATTCAATCTTTTGATACTATTACAAAGCAAGTTGTATTAATATGCAATTTTCAAGCAAAATTTGATATGCAATGGAAACAGTACCAATAATAAATATAGAAAGAGTGATATTAGTTTAGATGCTTCTAGAAAGATGGATCATTCTCACTAAACTCAACCACACGAATCTCTCCTATGCATTTCGGATATATTACAAGCTAACCACATAAGCAATTTTAGTGCTTTGGTGAAGTAAATCAACATCTAGAAAATTAAGGATGCTAACATATACACTGATTTTATTGCTAACCAAGTAAAATTTAGTCATATAAATATTGACAGAATCAGACCAATACATTAGAAAATCTCTTCTCAATGGAAGCTGAAACCCTAGTCAGAAACATTATATATTGGTCTCTAGAAAATATTTTATCATCAAGTCTGCTCATGGCCTTTCATTACCAACCTTGGTTTTTTTCAAATATCATTATAGTCTTTACCTCCATTATTGGATCTTCGTGAGTTATATGAATGTAAGTTTTTTAGTCAACCTTTCGTTTTTTATCTATATGTTTTAGGGAAGAGATGAAAGAGAAAAAAATAAAAGAAAAAATACAAAGGAAATCAGTTGGATCTCCTATTTTAAAGGTAATTCTAAAAAAAAAAAAAAAAAAAAAATCGGAAAACAATTGATTATTTGGGTCAATAGAAGTGGACGGAACGTGCATTCCGATATATAAAGAGTGCACAAATTGGACTTATTAATTTCATTAGCATTTAACAGTAATTAATCGAGGGTATTCTAATCATTAAAAAGATTACTATGATAAGGGTTTTTAGAGATTACTATTTCATGTCCCTATTTTATCTCTATTCAACCCTCAAATTTTTTAAATTAAAACCCCAATAATAGGTTTCATATTATTACCAACGATTTTTTCCATCAATAAATCCGTTATGTTACTGGTAACTTCAAGAATATTCGGAAAAGTTGGTTGTTTGGAACAGTAGTTAAGATGCCGGCCATGTGAATAGCTGCTGTCTCCTCAACAATAAAAGGTTTGAGTACTATATCACCGATAACTTTTGTTGGTAGCAATAATAATTGTGACGACCATTTTTTGTGGTCAATCACAACCAAAAACTTAAGTTGTTTATAAATGACAATTCTTCAAGTGTAATTGATACAGAAAAATTATAATACAGGGAATCATCCCTCAAATATAAACGAAAACAACTCAATATATAACGTGGTTCCGCTAATAAGCCTACATCCACTGGAAAATTTAGTTTATTATTTATCAACACATATTTTGTACACATGGTTATATAAGGAATTAAAGAAATTTAGTTCAATAGAGTTCTTAACCTAGTCTTAGCTTTTTCCCTTCTTGAATTTCCTTCGGAGTTTTTTCTCTCTATTTTTTGTTATCCCCCTCTTTCTATTTTGGGTTGGTACTTATATTAAAATATGACGGGTCCCTCTTCCTCACTCCATCTTATCTTTAATCCGCTTGATCTTATCTTTGTCTTTGGGCGCAGCTCATCTTATTCCATTAGTAATGCTTCTTACTAGTTCCGCTTGCTGATACGCAGCTTTCCTTTGGATTGAATATTTATTGGTCCTTTGTCTTTATTATGTGGAGGTTGGCATGTGTGACGTGTGGAACTTGACGTGGAGCATATTTACTCTTGCATGATTAAAATTTATAGCATGCACGTAGCAGGGCGCAGATGCCTATGGAGCGCAAGAGATAGCCAGATGATTATGGGGCGCAAGAGATAACCGGATGATTATGGGGCGCAAGAGATGGCCAGATGATTATGGGGCGCCAGAGATAACCAGATGATTATGGGGCGCAAGAGATGGCCAGAGCGCAAATGATTGTCTTGGCTATTGATGATACTTTTTCTTGTGTACTTTCCACGTGTCTTGTATGCATTAATTTAGTCTGACTTTTCTGCTCCCGATGTTAGCTGATGTGTAATAAATATTTTATAGCTGTCTTTATTTATTATTTATTTTGTTCTTGTACTTCTTGGTGTAACATAATATGATACTTTCTTCTTATGATGTGAACACGTAGAACTGATGAATTTATGTCCTTACAATTTGCCCCCTTTTTGTCTTTTGGATTTCTCTCCCACGTGCCTAGAATTCAAAAAGGCAAAAAAGTAATGATGACCGTTGGGTTTTGTGCCCCTAATAAATTTGAATATCGACGGTTTGATACGTTTTCAAGAAGACACGTCGCCTGGATTCACGCCTTTTGAATTCCTTTTTAAAGTCGTGTCAGTTCACTGGTTCAGTATTTAAGAGGAAGTTTTGTCATTTTTCTCATTACTTTTCGATTTTCAAACTTGTAGCTGATTGCATTTCTGATCTTCTCCTGTCTTCTTCTTCTTAAAGTCTTTATTCCTTAAACTTTTCCGAGATTCCCCGTTTGATCAAGGTTTTTACTTCCCAAGATCAAATCTTCCCTGATTTACTTCATCTTATTTTCCTGGTGAGAATGTTAGACTTCTTCTGTAAAAAGTTTTTGCATGTTGATTTTTCTGTTAAGTTTTGCATTATTTTATAGTGTTCATCATTGTAACCTTGTTTCTTCTTGGTCTGTAGATTAATCATGTCTGGTAAAGATAGTAGTCGTGCCCCCAAACATGCTTCCCAAGGTGACCGGCATTCTGTTGGCAAGAAAAGGGATGAATGTAGACCTGTGTATCCCAGGAGAATTCGTTGCTTGCTCTTCCTCCTGTTAGATCTACTACCAGAAGTGACCGGGTTCATGAGCTTCTTAGCTTCAAAAATATGGACATGGAGGAGTTCAAAAGGAACTATGGCCTTCAGGATTTTAACGTTTCCCTTTATAACTCCCCTGAAGGAGACAAGATCTCCTGAATATGATTCTGAACTTTGATTATTCTCCCACAAGATTGTTGATTAGTGTTGGTGCAATAGACGCTAGGTTAAGGTTTCCCTTATATGACAGTCGATGCCCATACCAGTTTGAAGTCCTAGCTAGCCATATTCAGACTAAATATAGCACCACGCGTTCAGTTGCACAGTACAATGGGAACTGGTGGAGAATTCTGGATGAATGCAGCATGCGCAGCGTTGGGAAAACCAACTTCACCTGCTATACACCTAATCCTACGTACCGCGTCCATTATACAGTGGAGAACTCCCATTTGTCATACTCTGATTCCTTTGCTGATAAAAATTACTTGAACTGGAGTGTTGTCCCTGGACGCACAAGAGGCGATGTAATCCATTTGCTGGTTGATATTGATGCTACAAAGATTAATCTCATTCCGGGAACAGGGGAATCTTTGGTTGAAAAGCTGCGCCGGGATCATGATTACCGGTGGTATCTTACTCCATTGGTGATTGAAGGGCCTTGAATTATGGCCAGGCTTCGAAAAACACAGTATGGAGCCTTCAGGAACAGTTCCCCTCCTACTGTCCGTGGCTATTGAACTTCGACGGGTTTAACTTCTCTTATGGTGATATGGTAAGCAATGATTTTGTCATTTCTCCTTTATCTTAATTGTTGCGTAAGTTGTTTTTCTCAAAAAAAAAAAATTACGCAGACTCCAGAAGAGAAAGAAAGTTTAAAAACTGATGTAGGCACCAAGCGCAAAGCTACTCCTCCATCTGATAAGGTACTGCTCCGTCTTGTATTAACAAGGTACTCAGAACATTTGAATTGCGTGTTGCTAACTTACTTGTAAATGTTAACAGGGTCAGAAGAAAATAAAGGCTACCCCACGTGCTTCTTCCAAGAAGGTGGATAAAGCTGATCCTCCTTCTAGCCAACCTATTTTGAGGATAGAAGGTGGCGTGGTGCAGAACGTAACTCCAATAGCTTCTCGTCCTACTGCGTTGGGTGATGTTGCAACTGAAGCCCCCCAAGCAGCAGATACTGAATCTCCCCTGGATGCGAGCTCCGTCCTTTCTTATTTCCTATCTCATTCTCCTATGTTTCACGTCGATGACATCGTTCTTTCTGAGTTCGTGGATGACTTGACTGACAAGGAGCAGGCTGCACCCTGACAAAGCTGAACGGAGCTGTGATTGAGTATGCTCCTACCAGGCTGGAGACCATAGTCGAAAAGGAAGTTGAGCATGCTTCTACCGAGGATGACGTAGCTGCTAACATGGCAAATCCTTCCCCCGCCTTGGTTGCCAATACTGCTGATTCTTCCCTTGCGGAAAACGCAGTAGGTGCTTTTAGGAGCGCAGAAAGGTTAGTCTCCCGTTCTGAGGAAGAAGTGTATACTGCTTTAGTTGCTAGCCGGGAGAGGGCTTCTCGTAAGGAAAAGGGCAAGAGTGTCTGTGACGTTGATAATCTCATTGGAAGAGAAGAAGATGCGTTCGACTGGTTCAAAGAGAAAGACCTGAAGTGTTCACAAGTTTCCATCTACCTAGAATGGTTAGTGTCACCCTGAAGTATTCACAAGTTTCTAAATTCTAGAGCTTTATTATTCGACTAAAAATTTTCTATCTTACCCCCAAACTTAAATCAAACAGTGTCATCAATGTTTCTAAAGATGAATGATTAAGAGCATGAACAAGGAGAAACTGTTACCAATCAAAGGAAAAGATCTAAGGAAAGATATTACCGTGTCGCATGAACATGGGTTACCTCCCAGGAAGTGCTAAGTTTAAAGTCTTCAGCCAGAATTAGAAAGAATTAGTCACCTCATAAAATCGTATAGTAATAGTCGGAACAACTGTGGGTCATCTAAATCAAATAGGGCTATCACAAATAAGAGGAAACAACAACAAGCCAAGAAAATGAACAAACACCCTTATTTAGTTTTCTGTTTACGACAACTACTTCTAGATGTGGTTCAGGTTCAGGCTCTATAACAGGGTCTAGATAAAATATTTTCATGGGCTGGATCTCCTCGTAGACAGGATCAAAAGAATCAGGTTGTAGAGTCTGGAATAACTCAACTAAGAACTTAGAAGCACATAATAATAACCTGAATAATTGTGGATCCTTAAAGTCAATCAAATTTGACTCACACAGTTGACTACTATGAAGGTGGTCATTTTTAAACAAATGTGTCGATTCTAATCTCCTAAAATAATTAGGCTTAGTCTCAAAACTTAATAACTGACACATTTGAAATTCTAACGTTCCCACATATGGATGAAAACATTTTGGTGGGAAAATAAATTCAATCTTGGTACTACTGCCTAGGTAAACCACATCGACCAGAGGATGGGTTTCTATCAACTGAACTTCTTTCTGGACATCAACAGGCTCAGGGAATCTAGTTTGAAGATTATCTTGTAAAACGGTAGAGGTACATATATCAAGTCCCAAGTTAGGGACCTTTCTAAGAGATAAAGGTAAAGCACATGGAGAATGATAGGCACCCCCAAACTTAAAGTTTTTGGTGTCTCTAGATAGACCAATCACAATTTCCCTAATTTCTAGATCGTCCGGTTCCCGAAAATTGTCAATTTCTTCTTCTAAATGATTATCAACTAAACATTCCTCTAATGTATCTTCTAATAAGGTATTTAGTAATGACTCCTGAACTAATGTTTCTATCATGTTTACCTCCTCCATGCACGTGTCACCTAACTCAGAAGGTTGCTTATTAATATGGAAAATATTTAGTTCAATAGTCATATTACCAAAAGACAAATTCATAATACCAGTTCGACAGTTAATGATCGCATTAGATGTAGCTAAAAACGGGCGACCTAATATAACAGGTATCTGATTCTCTGGGTCACGTACAAGTTGAGTATCAAGGACAACAAAATCTACTGGATAAATAAACTTATCTACCTCAATAAGAACATCCTTTATGATACCACGAGGAATTTTCACAGACCTATCAACTAATTGCAGTGTTATCTGAGTAGGTTTCAACTCACCAAGTCCTAGATGAAGGTACACATGGTACGGAAGTAAGTTCACACTGGCTCCTAAGTCAAGTAACGCTTTCTCAACACGGTAGTTACATTTTGTGCAAGAAATGGTTAGGGACCCTGGGTCTTTGTACTTAGGAGTTGTAGTATTCTGGAGAATTGAACTCACATGACTAGCTAAAAAGGCTTTCTTTGGTACACTAAGCTTTCGCTTTCGCGTACAAATATCCTTAAGAAACTTGGAATAAGCAGGAATCTTCCTAATTACATCTAATAGCGGAAGGTTTATCGTGACTTGCCTAAAAACCTTCAGTATATCATTAAAGTTGGATTCCTCCCTAGTTGGTATTATAAGTTGTGGGAATGGGGCTTTGGGCACAAAATCGGGTTCAGCCGGAACCGCATTGGACTTTTTAGAGACTTTATCAGTCTCTTCAACTATAGGCTCGGAAGGGTGAACTACAACATGTTCACTATTGGGCGAGGTTACCTCATTGTCTACTACTCTACCACTCCTAAGAATTTTAATTGAATTCACATGGTTAGTAGATAACGCATGAACTCCTCTAGGGTTGGGTTGTGGTTGACTAGGGAACTTGCATTTTTCTCTTAAAAACTCATTCAACTGACTAAACTGGTTTCTTAAATCATGGATAGCCTGTGAGTTATCTTGCAATATCTTCTTATTGTCTGCTAAATCTTAGTTGATTTTTTTCTCAAACTCAGCAGAGTTATATGTTAGGAGAGCGAGAGACTCTTCTAAACTCATGATCCTTTTGTCTAAAGAGTTCTGAAATTGTGCCGGTCCAGAAGAATTCTTAGTATAACCAAAACCTGGTGGACCCTGAGGGTTACTAGACTGACCTTGATTCTGGTCCTTAGACCAAGAAAAATTTGGATGGTTTCTCCAACCAGGGTTATCGCTTTCTGAATATGGATCAAACTTCTGACGGTTATCATATCTAGTGTTATTATAAAGAGCATGTGCTTGCTCTTCAACAATATGTCCTTCCCAAAATGGCTTGGGCTCTATTCCTCGACTAGATTGACTTAATTCTAAGGCTTATAACCTTTTCACTATAAAGGCATATTTGGCATCTGATTCAAGACTTTCATCTACCCTATTGACATCACCTCTAGTCAGAAGAGTTTTTCTAGGGGGTTCCTTACTACATTCCTATTGATGGGTCTTATCAGCAATCTCATGCAAAAATTTCATCGCCTCAGTAACATCTTTACTATCAAAACTTCTTGTACACAATGACTCAACTATGATGGTTGTTGGATAATCTAGCCCTTCATAAAGGATTTGGACCAGTCTTTGGTCTTCTAAACCATGTTGGGGACATTGTGTTATTAATTCATTGAACCTTTCCACATAGGTGTACAAAGACTCTCCTTCGTGTTGCACAAATGTGGAAATATCTTGCCTAAGTTTTGATAACTTGTGCCTAGGGAAAAATTTAGCTAAAAAGGCAGCAGTAAGTTGTTCATATGTCTCGATGGATTCAGATGGCAAATTATATAACCAAGATTTGGCCTTGTCTCTCAGGGAAAAGGGAAATAACCTAAGTTTCAAAGCTTCATCAGACATGTTGTGAATTTTTAGGGTACTACATATTTCTTCAAAATCCCTAATGTGAAAGTAAGGGTTTTCATTTTCTTTCCCTAAGAAGAGTGGGAGCATCTGTATGGTCCCAGATTTCAACTCATAGTTGGCTTGAGTTTCAGCCAACTTGATACATGATGAACGAGCAGTCCTAGTAGGATTCAACAAAGATTTCAAGGTTGTCATTTTTGACACAACTGAAAAATTAGGAATAACTTCCTCACTAAGAGACAAATTCTCAAAACTAAAGTTTCCAAAGATAGGACTCTCAAAAGAAGGGTTTCCTAAATTCTCACTTTCAGCGACAAAGTTTCTATTCTCGTCGCTGATCAAACGGCCAATAGAATCTCTTCTCCAGGCACGCTCAATGGGCATGCAATAACTCCTAATCAGAAGGGAATTCTAAACAAACACAAAGCAAGGTCGACTCAACCAAATCAAACCTATTGATTCTAGCAAACAAAAAGCATGATGGCTCCACTTAGATTGTTTTCTAGATCAGCTTCTATTCTTTGAAAAGACAACTAGTTACAGTTTTAGCAAACCTCTTAGGACGATCCGAATTAGATTAAGTCGAAGAGAAACAGGATAAGCTCTAAGGAGCTTTGATAACCCTGCCTCTTTGGCAACATTTCCCTGGGTTACAAGGTGGCGCTAATCAACTTAAAATAATCTTTTCGAACTTCGAGTTAGGCTAACAAAGAAACCAATACAATCCTTTTGAATGATTTTCCAATAAGCTCGATAGCCTATCGATCTTCTTTCTAGTCAAATTTTAAGGATTAGGTTCGCGTTAGGTAACGTGTTCCTAAGGCGGGCAAGAAGGAAACGGTGATGAAATCCGAGTCCTTATCTTGTATGGCCAGTTCTTGCCCTTTACTAGAAAATTAAGTCCGTTTTCAGTTCCTCAGTATATATGCATACGAAGGAATACAGTAAACCCACTTGCAGGGGATTCCTGGGTTGATCGAATCTTACCTCCCGTACCAGACGGGCGATGAATCGGTTGAAGTCGACTCGGGCCACCAACTCCTGTGTCAGTGTGCGAACCCGAGGGGCCGAGACAATATCGTAATTGTCGTCTTTCCCTGTGCAATTTATATTTAATACTACCCTTCTGTAGGGTTAAAAATAATAATAAAGTCCAAAAAGTCCAAAGTCCAAAGAGAAGTGTCCAAAAATAAAAACAAATACTTAAACAATTAAAATCCTAATACAGTTTTCTAAAAATAAAATAAAATAAAATCTAATTAAAATCTAATTAAGAAAAATCTTCGTCTTCTTTTTCGTTCTTTTTATCTTTAGCTTTTAACTCAAAGTCTTTATCTTTAATTCCAAATCTTTAACTTTAATTCCAAAACTTTGGCTCACTTTCCTTTCGATCAAAAATCCAAAACCTGCAGCAAAAAGAGAAATACCAAAAGAAACGTAAATAAAACAAAGTAAAAAAAAAAATCTAACTAAACTAATTAACCTAAAAAAAATCTAAAAAAACAATTCTAAAAACAAGTCCGCGTCGGCGGCGCCAAAAATTGATGTAATTTTAAAAGTGGTAAATAAAGATTCGTTACTCAGACTTGTGAAGATTGATTTTAAATCTAATTTCTAAAATTAAAAAAATAAGAAAACTCAAATATTTTTTATAAGGTTGAGAGAAAACTGAGGCTAAGATTCCACTATTTTCCAATTTCAAAGTGATAATAATTTTAATCATGCAATTAAAACATTTTAATTTGATTCTAAATCATTGCAAAAATAGAATTTCAAAACAACAACTGTATAACAAAAGCATGGAGCATCTAGGGACCTAAGCCGAGGCATGCACCATCTAAGGGAATCACAATTGCTTAACAAAAATCTTTTAAATCAATTTTTAACCAAGGTAATTAATCATAAATTAATTAAATACTTACCACATAATTGTTGGAAAAGTAGCTTCCTCCATAGCCTCAAAGATGAAGTTTAGCTCCTCATTGTAATGGCAAAATCCTCAACAATCATTTTTATAACTCAAAAATTGCTTACAATAAGAATAGAAATGCTCACAGACAACTTGATACGTTTATAAGTGTTACTGTGAGTACTTCAGTCTGTTACAGAAGGTATTTAAAAAGAATGGAAAGAAGGACGGACTTCTCGCTAATGAACGACAGTTCTTCCTTGTAGTTTGTTCTTCTTCTTCGTTGATCAACAACATAAATTTTTTTGTTCCTGTACACTTCTTCTTCAGCTCTTGATTCTTTCTAAGCTTCACCCTATCGTCTCTCTCCCCTCTGGACACCTCTAAGCTTTCAATTTATATTAATCACTACCAAAAACAACCCAAAAATCCCCTCCAAAACTTCTTCTAATTCTCGCCATTCCTTCCCGTGAAAAACAAGTTTCTTTCCTGATTTGTTTTTCTTGCTCCGTTTAGTGATTCTATGATTAGAAGAATATTTAGATCTTTCTTCTTTTCTTCTTATTACCCAAATAACTTGATTTCCTAAAACAACTTTGAGAAGATTTCCAAAATTAAAGCTTGTTTCCATATTCAAGCTATTTCTTGTTTACGTGAGAATTGTTCTCGCCAACTTTTTTTCATTTGAAATTTGGGGTGTGGTTGCCTTTAACCAAAGTGTGGGTGCCTTAATCCAAGTTGAGGGTGCCTTTAACATTTCTCCAAAAATACCTAAAAGCAATAAAAAACCATAATAAGTACAAAATCGAATACTAACAATATATAAAATTGAGATCAAGTCGGACACAAAAATGTGTCTATCACTTGATAAACGCACTGAGAAGATTAATTTGCTGCGTGATAGAGGATTAGCAGATGAAGTTGAGATTGCGCAATATAAACAAGATCTTGAACAATCCACGAGAGATTATGCTAAACTTCTGAGTGAATTTGAGTTTCTTGATTTTTCTAATGACAAAAATGTCCGGGATTTACAGAAGTTTGAGTCCCTTGCTATAGGTAGTTTATCTTGTATCAAAAAGTTATTCTTACTTATTTTTTACATAGTGTAACAATCTTTTATTTTCTATGTAGATTTTGAAGGAAAGTTTAAGAGAGCAGCTGCTAAGGCTGAGGAGTCTGATAAGGAGATGAAGAAAGTTAAGCTTTTGTATGCTAAGGTTGAGAAGGAGCTTTCTGAAGCAAATGACAAGATGAAGGTGGACAATGAGAAACTTGGGGAAACCACAACTAAACTGGTTGAGGCACAAGACCGAGTTACTCAGATTACTTCCAAGGCGGAAGAAGCAGATGTTATTGGAAAACTGCTGTCAAGTGCTACTCTGATGACTTGGACGCGGCGGAGGAAAGCTTGCATACTGGCAGAATCAAGTTTTTTTGGCTGAGAGCAGGGCTTCATTAGCTGATGGCAAGATAAAAACGTACGAGGATACGCTTATTGCTTCACGAGAGAAGATGGAGTGCATGAAAGTGGAGACAAAACGGGGTATTGCTCTGGCAATTAATAATACCCTTGATAGGGTTGCGAAGGATGGTTGGACCAAAACCTATCCACGCAGGGTAGTTCCCGAGCCTGCCCCCCGTGCTACTCCTGCTTCAACTTCTGATCCCGCTTCAAGTGTTGACCCAGCTCCTACCCCTGATCCTGCTCCTTAAAATTCTTCTTGTATCTTGTTGCGTATTATTTTTGTTCTTGTAAACTGTGATAAGATATAAATAAAAATAATTACTTTCTGATATTCTTTTCATTCCTTTGACATTTTACTTTTGTTCGTGCAGTAAAATCATAAGATAAATTGATTAATGAGTATATAATTTGAAACCTCAAGGATTTATTGCACCTTGGGATCCTTTTGAGGGTGCGCTTCACATAGTAATTTCTCTCTGGGCAAGAGGAAATTACCTATGTGGCCCCTATTACTTGATATAATAATTAATGTCATATAGGGTATCTCTTGTTAGCGGATGTACCCAATAGTCAATGTTTAAGACTTTTACATGGGTCTCCTATGAGGTTTTGCCTTTATTTGCTTTACCCCGTATGAGCACAAATTATTATACGATTGCATACAAAATTATGGATAGTATGGTTTAAGATATTGCGCATTCCAAGGATGTCGCAAAACTTCTCCATCCATATTTCGCAAATAATAAGATCCTTGTCCCGCAATGTCCTGTATGATATAAGGACCTCCCCAATTGGGTGCAAACTTTCCATCTTTTTTATTCTTTTGATATTACGGAATTTGTCGCAGTACGTACCGTCCTTCAAAAAAATGGCGCAACTTTACTTTTTTTTCATATTCACTTGCTAACTTTGTTTGATAATTCTCCATCTTTTGTAATGCAACTTCTATTCTTTCTTCTAGATCATCCAACTTTTCAAGCATTAAATCTTCATTTAAATTCCTTTCCCATGCCTCTGTCTTGGTAGTTGGTAATATTATCTCTGTTGGTATGACTGCTTCTGCCCCATAGGTAAGTAAGAATGGTGACTCTCCAGTGGCAGATCTCCTTGTGGTGCGATAGGCTCATAGAGTGTTATGAAGTTGCTCACACCATCGCTTGTGATGCCCTTCCAGAGTCTTCTTGAGATTAAGTGCAATTGTCTTGTTAGTAGCTTCAGCCTGTCCATTGATCTGGGGGTAAAGTGGAGTTGACTTTCTGTTTTGGATATTGAAGGCTTCAAAAAGCATGTTAATATTTTTTCCCTGCAGCTGCTGTCCATTGTCTGAAACTATTGCCATTGGGATTCCAAATCTACAAATTATGTTTTCAAACAAGAATTTGAACACATCCGAGTCTCTAATGTGCGCAACTGACCTGGCTTCCACCCACTTGGTGAAATAATCTGTTTCTACAATTAGATATTTCATTTTCCGTGTTCCTTCAGGAAGGGGTCCGACAATATCTACTCCCCACTTTTCAAATGGCCATGGACTAAGTATTGAATTAAGTTTTGTTGTCGGCGCTCTGATTTTCTTAGCAAAATGTTGACATTCTTCGCATCTTTTGACCATATCTTCGGCATCCTTTTGCATTGTGACCCAATAATATCCCTGCGTTTTTGCCTTGAGGGCCAATGATCGTCTCCCGCTATGATTCCCAGCTTCACCATAATGTATATCTGTTAAAATTCGATGTCCTTCTGGCTGTGATACACACCGAAATAGTAGTCCCATGAAGATTTTTCGGTATAAAATTACATCCCTTAATTGATAGTTAACAGACTTTGATTGTATTTTCCTTGCTTCCTTGGCGTTCGCAAGCAATATTTGTTTTATCAAGTAATGATGCAGTGCAATCCTCCAATCTTCTTCTACGCACCTATCCTTTGGTTTTTGGGGTATATTTGTGTCATTCTTTGTGGCCGAATCCTCAAGATCTTCACTTATTTCATCTTCCACATTCTCAACTGCCCATACTTTAATTGATGGTTCATAAATACGTCCAATTTTGACGGCAGATGTGTTCAGATCTTTGATCATTGAGGAGATAAACGCTAACGCATCTGCATGACGATTCTTATCTCTGGACAAATGACGAAAAATGATGTTTGGAACTTGGGACGCTAACTTTTGCACGAGGCCTTTGTATTGAATCAATTCTTTATCAATTGCTTGATATTTTAGCTCAACTTGTCGGATTATCAATTGTGAGTCACTTGTCAACCGTACCTCCGTAATTCCTAGTTCAATAATTAACCGGAGGGCATGAACCACAGGCTCGTATTCTACTATACTGTTGGTGTGCTCTCCAAATTCTAAACGAAAAGCATGTATCAATCGCTCTCCCGTGGGTGTTGTTATTACAATACCGATTCCTTCCCCCTCTTTATTTCGGGCTCCATCAACAAAAACTTCCCATCTCCGAGAATTGACAGAGTCTAAAATATCCTGAGAATCATCCTCTTCCATTCCTGGTAATCCCTGGACTTTGAAATCATCGTCTAATGGCAAATCTCCAAAAAAATCCGCCAAAACTTGAGATTTTTGAGCAGTTTCCATTTCAAAAAGAATGTGAAATTGTTCCAACTGTGCATTCCACTTTGCAATTCTCCCCACTTTTCCTGCATTTTTTAGCACTGATTCCATTGGAGCCTTGCTTGGTACTCGTACATAGTGTGTTGGAAAATATATGCACAACTTCTGCGTTGGCAAATACCAGCGCTAATATTAAATGTTCAATCTTGGTATAGTTCCTCTCCGCAAGGTTGAAAGTTTTGCTAATGTAGTAGAATGGTTTTTCCACTTTATCATTTGTTCGTACCAGCACTGCGTTCACTGCATCTTCTGTTGCAGTTATATATAGGGCCAAGATCTCTTCAGGCTGTGGTTTCTGCAATGCGGGTAAAGTCGCAAGATATATTTTGATGTTTTGAAAGGCTTGTTTGCAGTTTTCATTCCATATAAACTTGGTTACCTTCTTCAGAGTATCAAAAAATGGTTTGTACTTATCCGATGACCTTGCAATGAATCTGTTAAGCGCTGTTAAGCATCCGTTCAGTTTCTGTACTTCTTTAACATTTCTTGGGGATGGCATGTTTACGATAGCCTGTATTTTTGCTGGATCGACTTTAATTCCCTTTTCCGTAACTAGATAACCTAAAAACTTCCCTGATGTAACTCCAAAAATGCATTTTTCCGGATTGACTTTCATTTTGTATTTGCACAAAGCTTGGTAAATCTCCCTCAAGTCTTGCAAATGATCCTTTTCCATCTTGTTTTTCACCAGCATGTCATCTACGTAGACTTCCAACGTGCGTCCTATCCAAGGTTTGAAGATTGCATCCACTAACCATTGGTAGGTTACTCCTGCATTTCTCAATCCAAATGGCATTCTCGTATAACAATACAATCCTCGTGGGGTAAAAAACGCAGTATGCTCTTGATCTTCCTCGGCTAGTGCAATTTGGTTATACCCAGATTGTCCATCCATAAAAGAAAAGGCTTCGTGTCCTTCGACAGCATCTACTAATTAATCAATGCTTGGGAGCGGATAACTGTCTTTTGGGCATGCTTTATTTAAATTGGTGAATTCTATGCAGATTCTCACACCTCCAGTTTTCTTTGGGACTATGACCATGTTTGATATCCACGTTGGGTAGCGCACTTCTCGAATGAATCCTGCATCCATTAGCTTCTTCAATTCTTTTTCTATTGGATCATGATATTCAGGTGATACTTTTCGCATCCGTTGCCGAAATGGTATGGTGCCCGGGTGTATACGTAATTCATGTTGAACAATGCTTGGGTCAATTCCTGGCATGTCTCCTATTTTCCATGCAAACACATCTGCATACTCTTCGAGTAATTGGATTAAATCCTGCTCCCTTTCTGGTCTCATCAGGGTTCCAATTTTAATTGCCTTTGGAAATTCTGGCGTTCCAATGTTGATGTTCTTGGTTTTTTCTACAGCCGAAAAAACAGATTTGGGGGCTCCTAAGAATGTGGGACCCCCCTTAAACTGCTATTGTGAGGTTTCACACCCTTTTCTTGTTCCTAACTCATCTCCTTTGGTTTCAGAATCTCTTCCTTCTTTATTGCTTGACTTGCTAGCTGCGACTTCAGACAAATGTTGATTTATTGCTCCTTCCTTAGCTTGGACTTTTCTTTCACTTGCTGAGCTCTTTCTTGATTTATGCGTGCTTCCATGAGAGCGCACGTTCTCGCCATGCTCTGATCTCCTTTAATTTCCATTTCTCCCTGAGGTGTTGGAAATCGCAAGTAATGATGGTACGTTGATGCAACCCCTTTTAACCGATGGACCCAATGCCTCCCGATGATGGCGTTGTAAGGTGAAGGTGCTTCTACCACACTGAACTTGGTTGCAATATTCAAGGGTCCAGTCATTATTTCAAGTGTGAATTCTTCTCTGGGTTTCGATGCTACTCCATTAAATCCATAGATGGTGTAGAAAGATGGCTCAAACTGATCTTCTTTCAATCCCATTTTCAGAAATGTGTCATAGAACAACACATTAAGAGAACTTCCTCCGTCTATCAAAAATTTTGTGATATTCCAACCAGACACCGGCAAGGTGAGAACCAGCGGGTCGTTGTGAGTTTCTACTTCTTGATCTACCTCTTCTGCTGAAAATGTTAGTGGGGAAGCCATCCATTCTTCCCATGTTTCAGTGATCCTCCATGCAACTTTAAATACTGCATGGTTGATTAATCTCTTGTCAAGCTTCATGTCAATTGTTGCGTTCATCGATGATGGATTTGATTCAGAAAAGGAAATCATATTGATAGTCTGATTGTTGGGGGGGGGGGGATATTAACAGCTTTCCCTTTATCAAGCCTTGAGAGTGGTGCAGGTGATTGAATGAATTCTTTTAATTCTCCAGCGTTAATCATCCCTTGGACTAGTAAAATTAAGTTTCTGCATCGATCGGTTGAATGCCCCCGATAGTAATGATACTCACAATATTCTTTTGAGTTTAAAGTGTGCTCTGGTTGTCGATTTTTTATTGGTGGCCATTGGAAGTCTGGTCTACTTTTTATTATTTTTAAAATTTCAGAATATGGAGTGTTAATTTTTGTAAACACTCGCTCCTGAAAAAATTTCTTCTTCCCCTCTATTCGTGGACGCTTTGGTTCACTAGTTTCAGCCTTATTTGGAAATCTTTTTCCCGACCCAGACGATGGTTCTATTGAATTTGTTCTTTTTGCATCTCCTTGTTGTTGCGACACTATCCTTGGACATTGCCCCTGTATGTCTTGCAGTCTTGCACATGTCTCAATTATTTCTCTCAGGTGCCATTCAGTTTTCGGGTTGATATTATGGATATCAACAAAGAGCTGACTTTTTCGGTCAGCTATTCCACACTTGTAGTTGTTAATGGCAGCATCTGGCTCAACATATCCAATTGCTTGGCAGATTGCATGCCACCGGGCTGTATAGTCACGAATTGATTCTTCTGGCCATGAAGCGAGAGAATATAATCTATCCAATCCCGAGTCAACGGGCCTGTTGTACATATATGCTTCCAAAATTTTCGAATCAGCTGCGCGTACGAATGAATAGAACTTTCTTGCAATTTATCATACCATGCCAGTGTCAGTCCCTTTAAACTTGATGGGAAACATCGACACATTACAGCATCATTTTTCTCCCAACGCACCATGATTCAGTTGTAGTCTTTCAAATACGGGGTCGGATCCCTGGTACTATCATAGCATTCAAAAACAGGAACTTTGCATTGGCATTGGTGCAAATGCTAAATGGGTTGCCAATGGCGTTTTCCTAGCTTCCTTTAACACTCCCTCTATTCGCCCACCTTCTTTATTCTTTAGGTTTCTTATTTCTTCCCTCATTTGTTCCATAGCTTCAAAGCATTTTTTCCATTGATCATGTTGTGGTCCTGGGTTTGCCCGATTCTTCCTTTCTTGTCCAGGTTGTTGTGATGTGGATCTCGATACCATTCTTTGATCTCGATTACCTCTTTCTCTTATGCTTTCGAATCTACTGGAACTTACTTCTTGTCCCCGTGTTCTGGTGGCAGCTGGCTCCGTATTCCGTTGGATCGTTTCTTTCAATGTTTGATTTTCTTTAGTTAATCGTGCGATTTGTTCGACACAAACTCGTTGCTCTTTGCGCACCTTACTCATATCCTCCATTAAATTTTCTAGATGATCAATAGTATTCTGGGTATTATCCTGTGATGGAGAATGATTATGTTCATAATTGTTTTGATTATTCTCCTGAAGTGAAGAATATCCCTCTAAATTGCTTTGCTGACTCTCAGGGTTATTTACTATCTCCCTTTGTTGAAGAACTACTCTTGCGTAACTCTCTTGATTTCGTGAATTTTCTGCTTGTGACATATTTTCTACCTTGTTTGATTTTCTTTCGTAATGTTTGGTTTTCTTCTAATACCAATCCTCTGCTGCTTTTGAGAATTCCTTTGGTAGTTTTCTATAACAATTATATGATTTCAAAAAATTTATTTATAAAAACATAAGTAATTGAAACCATTTCAAATGAATATATACTTCATGAGCTGAATAAATCTTTCATTTTTCTTTAATGTGTACAAATTCATACAAAAAAGGGGTAACAAGAAATTCTAAGTTCAAAAAATTTCTTACTTATTAAGGCTTTTTGCATGAATCAAAGATTTTGTATAATACAATAGATGCTTTGAAATGATACATAGAATAAAATTAAGCGACCATTACATGAAAGACAACAACCAAAATTTAACTTGTCGAGAAATGACATTTTAAATGGTAAAATGATACGCTTTAAAATGATACAGAGAATAAAATTGTAGCGACCATTATATGATCGACAACAACCAAAATTTAACTTGTCAAGAAATGACATTTAAAATGGTAAAATGATACAATAGATGCTTTGAAATGATACAGAGAATAAAATTGCAATAGAAATGAAATCAAAATTGTGATTTAAGGTAGGATAAATCCTTTACACATCCCTGTTTCTAGCTCCAAATTGTGACGACCATTTTTGGTGGTCAATCACAACCAAAAACTTAAGTTGTTTATAAATGACAATTCTTCAAGTGTAATTGATACAGAAAAATTATAATACAGGGAATCATCCCTCAAATATAAACGAAAACAACTCAATATATAACGTGGTTCAGCTAATAAGCCTACATCCACTGGAAAATTTAGTTTATTATTTATCAATACATATTTTGTACACATGGTTATATAAGGAATTAAAGAAATTTAGTTCAATAGAGTTCTTAACCTAGTCTTAGCTTTTTCCCTTCTTGAATTTCCTTCGGAGTTTTTTCTCTCTATTTTTTGTTATCCCCCTCTTTATATTTTGGGGTTGGTATTTATAGTAAAATATGATGGGTCCCTCTTCCTCACTCCATATTATCTTTAATACGCTTGATCTTATCTTTGTCTTTAGGCGCAGCTCATCTTATTCCATTAGTAATGCTTCTTACTAGTTCCGCTTGCTGATGTGCAGCTTCCATTTGGATTGAATATTTATTGGTCCTTTGTCTTTATTATGTGGAGGTTGGCATGTGTGACGTGTGGAACTTGACGTGAAGCATATTTACTCTTGCATGATTAAAATTTATAGCGCGCGCGTAGCAGGGAGCAGATGCCTATGGAGCGCAAGAGATAGCCATATGATTATGGGGCGCAAGAGATAACCAGATGATTACGGGGCGCAAGAGATGGCTATGGGGCGCAAGAGATAACCAGATGATTATGGGCATAAGAGATGGCCAGAGCGCAGATGATTGTCTTGGCTATTGATGATACTTTTTCTTGTGTACTTTCCACGTGTCTTGTATGCATTAATTTAGTCTGACTTTTCTGCTCCCGATGTGAGCTGATGTGTAATTTTTTATAGCTTTCTTTATTTATTATTTATTTTGTTCTTGTACTTCTTGGTGTAACATAATATGATACTTTCTTCTTATGATGTGAACACATGGAACTGATGAATTTATGTCCTTACAATAACAATGAAAGATGAGAAATTGTACTATTCCAAGTTTCCAACTATACACGTCCTTTTACAGTTGCAATGAAACTAAAAGAGTATCATAGTGTTCCACCTATATTTTCTTTTAATACGTTTTAGACACCACGTTTTTCAAGTTTTGTTGCTCCCCCAAATAATTTGAACTTTCCATGGCCACTTATCTATAGAGATCTCTTTATCTACCGAGTAGTTCAAACCAGAAAAAAAAAGAAGGTAGTTCGAACCAGAAAAAGCTCACTTTCATTCAATTTTCTTCTGTTCTGGATCATAATGTACATTTTTTTCAACCCTTGTTTTCGAGCTCCTTTTTGTTTAATCTCTTTATTCAAAGTTGTTGGTATAATGATTACTTGTATCCTCAGACAAAATATGAACATGTGTATTCATTGGTTCAAATATATGCTCAATATATATATATAGCACAAGATTAGACGAAATAAAACATCTAAAAAGCCTATCTACGGCTAGGTCGATTACTCTATAACCCAGTCGTAGGTAACTCTGGAATCACTATACAACTAGGTAACCTAGCCGTAAACTAGTAAAAGGTCCACTACCGCTAGGTCGAAACCTCTAAAAACTAGTTGTAAGTGACTATGAAATCAACATATGTCTAAGTGACCTAACCATAAGGGAATAATGACCTAGCTACATCCAGGTAACCTAGCCATAGAGAACAACATTAAATAGTATTTAATATTCTCATGCACCTTCGGTTGAGTTTTTAGTTGTCGACATGGCCGTAACCTACTTCTACGACTAGTTTATGATTTTCCAACTGTAGAATGGGTTACGGCTACAAATTTGGGTAATTTAAAATTAAAAAAAATAATATTTTTTTACGTATTTTAAGCGATTACAACCAAGAAAATCGTCATTGGAGTTAAGTCAGAGGTATATTGTATACTTGACTTTTACCGTATGTCTTAATTCTTCATTAAAATCATAATAAGGTTCACAAGAAAGTTAAATTTGGATTATTTATTTTTTATTATCTAAGAAATTAGCCATAATGTGATTACTGTCAAGCGGTACAAATACTTTGTTTAATTTGGAAGATGAGAATTCACCTACATCGAAATTCTTGTTATAATCATTCATCTTATTAAAAAACCCCCAAATTTCTAAGGTTTTAAAAAAATATTCTACTACTCCTACTTCTTCTTCTACTTTCCTCCCTCAAGACAAAAGAAAAACAATTAACTTTGATTTTCAAGCACTAACTATAGATCAGATTCATTAATCTAACCTAGCTACTAATATTTAATAGCTAAACTAATTAAATTCATTACACAAATTAATTGAAAACAGTTTAATCATTATAAAAAATATTAGAATAAAGGGTTATTCAAATTACTACAGAATGACCTAATTTTATCACCTTGCGTAGCCCTTCGATAAAAACCAGCAGCCCAAAAATAACTTTGCTTGGGAAAGGTTAGGAAAAATTGACCCTTTGGACCAGCTGTTAAAATGCTGCTCCTGTGAGTGCTGTCGTCTCCTCAAATATAATTGGACTATTAAATATAGTCCCACAACGCCTAGAGTGCTGTCGTCTCCTCAAATATAATTGGACTATTAAATATAGTCCCACAACGCTTAGATTTTCTAGATTTGTGAAGTCTATATATCTTGGATAATTCTAACCTTATAAGTTCGGTGTTAGTTAGGCTAGACATGAACAATAAAAGGTTTTGAGTACTATACCACCCGTAAACTTTGTTGGAAATAAAAATGGCTAATACTAAAATTAAGAGTTTATTACTTAAAATGATTTTTGTTACTATAATTAACTTGATGGGTGCTAGGATCACTAGTCCAAACTTGGGTGGAATTATAGCCATCCATTTTCACTTCTTAGTGAATGAGAAACCTTTGGTTGTCCCACATTGGGCAAACCAAGGAGGAAGTTCATGCATATTACCACAAACGTTCTATATAAGGAAAAGAACTAGTGGATTGGATATGGACTTGGGAAATGGACTAGTGGGCAAATGCATACATGTGTGGTGCTTCGCACCGAACCACCGCAGGCCGCGGGCTTGCGGTGCTTGCATGTGCTTTTGGCGTGAGCCTTGGCGCGACCCTTGGCGCGAGCCTTGGCGCGACCCTTGGTGCGACCCTTGGCGCGACCATTGGTGCGAGCCTTGGCGTGAGTTTGACGTGTGCTTGGCGCGTGCTTGGCGTGTTCCTGCGAATGCACACGTGTACCCATCAATGAGAAAACGTTTCTTTATTTTATATAAATATTTTACCGTTTTGAATTAAATGAAAAATAAAATCATAAATATTTTTTTTAATTAAAAATCTTAACGTTTTGTTTTAATGGGGATTTAATATTTCAAATTAAATTTTTCACCGTTTTAAAACTCAAAAGATTACTTCTCCTATAAAAGAACAACAATGCTAAGGTTTTCGTTTACCCCAGTCGCAGCCACTGTCCTGACGACTTTTCCCCTCTTCTTGCTTTGATTTGCACACTAGTTTACTTTCATTTTTTCTTCTACTGTTAAGTTCACAATGGGCCAACGAGCTTTGCTAGCTGGGTTGGTATCAGATGATTTTATCCTGAATTCAAGTTTGTCACTGAAAGGGTATAACAGCATCTTCCTGAAGGTGTACCTGGCAAATATTGAGTTAAGGGCAGTCTGTTGAACAAGCGACTTCACCTCTCTGTGCTTGAGTGTGTGTTCTGCTTCATTCTAACCCTCCCTTAATCATCTTCAAGTTCTCTGTTGTTTGTGTTTCTATGTTACAGGAAGGTACTTATCCAATCAATATCTGTGCAATCAAAAGATCTTCTGTAACAATGGCAAAGACTGATGTTGAGAGACCTCAGAAGTTTTCTGGTAAGGATTTTAAGAGATGGCAGTCGAAGATGCTCTTTTTCCTGAGTTTCCACATGCTTGATGAAATAGTGTTGAAACCATATAACAAAGCTCTGGATACTCCTGAATCATCCAAGGAAAAAGAGACTTGGACGAGAAATAATTATTTAGCAAAAAATCATATTTTAAATTGCCTTGAAGACTCTCTGTATGATTTTTACAATGCTAAAGATGATTTTTCTGCTCACAATTTATGGTCTGCACTGCAAGAAAAATATGAAGCAGAAACTGCAGGAAGTAAAAAGTTTCTGGTTGCACGTTTTTTACAATACAAGATGCTGAATGAAAAATCTGTGGTTGACCAGTTTCTGGAGTTGCAGAAAATTATTAATGAAATCATTGCTGAAGGTATGACTATTTCTGAAAACTTTCAAGTATCTGTTGTGATTGAAAAGTTACCAAGTTCATGGGCCGAATACAAGAGAAGACTAAGGCATGAAACTGGTGAGATTACTATGATAGAACTGGGCAAGAAAATACAAGTTGAAGAGTTGCTGTGCCCAAAGGACAAGAATGTTTCCTCTGCAAGAGATATGTCAAACAAAGCTCATGTGATCGAACACAAGTTTGCTTCACTCAGTCTGGACCACAACAAGCGCAAGCCTGGACCTCAAGGAAAAGGTAAATTTCAAAAACCAAAGTCTGCTATTGGTAAGATTAAGGGAGCTTGTTATGTCCGTGGTGTGTCTGGCCATATGGCAATGCATTGTAGAAAACGCAAAGATGCGAATTTTAAGAAACATAATGTAAACCTGGCTGAAAGTAGTAAAAATGAATTTTCTGGCACGGTGTCTGAGGTGAATTTAGTTACCAATGTGAGGGACTGGTGGGTAGACTCTGGAGCTACCAAACATGTCTGCGGAAGCAAGGATATGTTCACCTCCTACCAGACAGTAGGAGAGGGAGGAAAACTCTATATGGGTAATTCTTCTGCAGCACAAGTTGCAGGAAAAGGAAAGGTTTTGCTGAAGCTTTCTTCTGGGAAAATCCTCACATTGAATGAGGTGTTACATGTACCAGACATCTGTAAGAATCTCGTTTCAAGTGGTGTGCTAGATGACAAGGGATTTAAAATTGTTTTTGAGTCCAGAAAAGTGATTATCACTAAGGGTAGGGACTTCGTGGGAAAGGGCTATAAGGCTGAGGGCCTTTACAAATTATCTGTAATCTCTACTGAAATTAATAAAGTTGATTCTTCTTATGTTGTTGTCTCATTGAATATTTGGCACGGTAGACTTGGTCATGTAAATTATAATTCAATGAACAAATTGGCAAAATCTGGCTGCATTCCAAAATTAAATTTGGAATATGAACATAAATGTGAAGTTTGTGTAGAATCAAAATATGCGAAGAAGCCTTTTCAGAAAAATGTCCACAGAGTTTCTAATCCCTTAGAGTTAATTCACTCTGACTTAGTTGATATGAAATCAATCCAAACCAGAGGTGGAAAAAAATGGTTTGTTACCTTCATAGATGACTGTACTAGATACTGTCATATCTACTTGCTTAAAGGAAAAGATGATGCTCTTGAAGCATTTAAATTATATAAATTAGAAATAGAAAACCAGATGAGTACCACCATTAAAACTGTTAGGTCTGATCGTGGGGGTGAATACGTAACTCCTATAGGAGACTTTTGTGCGTAACATGGCATTATTCATGAGGTAACTCCTCCTTATTCACCACAATCTAATGGTGTGGCTGAACGGAAAAACCGAACCCTTAAGGAGATGATGAATGCCATGTTAATCAGTTCAGGACTACCGGCGAACTTGTGGGGGGAGGCCGTCCTCTCAGCTTGTTATATCCTGAACAGAGTGCCCCTTAAAGGAACAGAAAAATCACCGTATGAATTATGGAAAGGCAAACAACCCTCTTATGGATACCTCAAAGTGTGGGGGTGTTTAGACAAGGTCTCTATTCCTCCACCTAAGAGGACTAAAAATAGGACCTAAAACCGTGTATTGTGTATTTCTAGGATATCCCGAGCACACCACTGCTTATAGATTTATAGTTGTGAGTTCCGATAACTCAGAAATTGGTGTGAACACCATTTTTGAATCTAGAGATGCTTCGTTTTTTGAAAATGTTTTTCCAATGAAAACTGAATCTCGCGTGATACGTGTAGATCCTCTAGATGTCCCTTCTTCTAGCCATTCATTACCGGTAGAAGAAGATGAACCTGTTTATGAGCCAAGAAGAAGCAAAAGACCTAGATTAGAAAAATCTTTTGGGCCAGACTTCATTACCTGTTTAGTTGAATCTGATCCACAAACCTATAAAGAGGCCATGACTTCGTCTGAAGCTCCATGGTGGAAAGAATCCACTATTAGTGAGATGGATTCTATTATTCAGAATGAAACCTGGGAAATAGTAGATTTACC
The DNA here is from genome assembly GCA_023531435.1 of Papaver californicum. Classification (NCBI taxonomy): domain Eukaryota; kingdom Viridiplantae; phylum Streptophyta; class Magnoliopsida; order Ranunculales; family Papaveraceae; genus Papaver; species Papaver californicum. Next base: position 569,079 of record JAJJMC010015859.1, on the reverse strand, counting down.
TCCAGGGAGCAAAACCATAGGTTGTAAATGGATCTTTAAGAGAAAACGTAAGGTTGATGGAACCGTGGAAAAATATAAAGCTAGACTTGTAGCTAAAGGCTAGAAACAAATAGAAGGTGTAGATTTCTTTGACACTTATTCACCTGTCACTAGAATAACTTCATTTAGGTTGCTAATTGCAATTGCTGCAATCCATAACCTAGAGATACATCAAATGGATGTAAAAACTGCGTTTCTAAATGGTGAACTAGATGAAGAAGTTTATATGGATCAACCCGAGGGCTTTGTGGTGAAGGGTTATGAAAAGAAGGTGTGTAGACTTAAAAAGTCTTTATATGGCTTGAAACAAGCACCTAAACAAATGGCATGAAAAATTTGATCATGTAATGTTCTCTAGTGGTTTTAAAATAAATGAAGCTGACAAATGTGTTTACACTAAATCTGTCAATGATGCTTGTGTGATGGTATGCATGTATGTTGATGATATGCTTATACTAGGTACAACCTTAGAAATCATTAATTCCACTAAGAACATGTTGAATGAGAAATTTGACATGAAAGACTTAGGTCCTGCTGATGTAATCCTAGGGATGAAAATTAGAAAGGAGTCTAATGGATTCAGTCTCAGTCAATCTCATTATGTTGAGTCAGTTCTGAAGAAATTTAACCAGTTTGATAGTAAACCTGCAAGTACTCCTTTTGACCCTTCCTGTAGACTCAAGAAAAACAAAGGCAATGGAGTCTCGTAACTTGAATATTCACGTGTCATAGGAAGTCTGATGTACTTAATGAACTGCACGAGACCAGACATTGCCTATGCAGTGAGTAGACTAAGTAGGTATACCTGTAATCCAGGACAAGAGCATTGGGATGCACTTTTCAGAGTGCTGAGGTATCTTAAATACACTTTAAACTTTCGGTTAAGTTATGAGAGATACCCTGCTGTTCTGGAAGGATACTGTGATGCAAACTGGATAGCTGACTCAGAGGAGTCTAAGTCTACGAGTGGATACGTTTTCACTCTAGGCTGTGGAGCGGTGTCTTGGAAGAGTTCCAAACAGACCTGTATCGCTCGATCCACTATGGATTCCGAGTTTATAGCGTTAGATAAAGCAGGAGAGGAAGCCGCTTGGCTAAGATGCTTTTTAGAAGACATTCCTCTCTGGCATAGGCCTGTGCCAGCTGTATCTATACATTGTGATAATCAAGCTGCAATAGCTAATGCTAAAAACAACAACTATAATGGAAAATCTATTCATATAAGGAGAAGACACAATTCTCTAAAACAACTAATCTCAACTGGCGTTATTTCTGTTGACTTTGTGAGGTCTAAGGAGAATATCGCGGACCCTTTGACGAAAGGTTTGTCCAAGGAGATAGTTAGTAATGCATCGAGGGGGATGGGACTTAAGCTCATCAATTAAAACTTACCATGAAGGATACTCAACCTTGCTGACTGGAGATCCCAAGATCAAGGTTTTGAATAAGACAACTAATTTATAGCGGGTAAAAGTTAAACACTATCAGAGAATTATTTTCTCTGTCCCTTCCCTATGGTGTAGACGTAATAGTGTGACTGCAAGTGAGGATGACTTAGAGTAAAGTTTTAGTGAGTTCTATAGTTTCAATTTAAGATTGAAATGGGGGTAGCAGTTAACACTCTTGATAGAACTCACCTATCTGAATGAGGAAGTGGGTTGCTTCCTATGAGAACTGAGCTGATTCTCTAGAGCATTCTGAGAAACGGGATACGTCCAGGGCCAAAACGGACACAACAGCGTGAACTTAACAGCATTTTAAGAGATATCTCGCGTAAGGAGTTATTGAAGAATTACACTAAACGATGGCAGTTCAAGACATCACGTTCACTGACCATCAAGTAGTTCCGGTGCTTCTCACTAAGCAAAGGTTCAATTCCAAATGGTCACCTATTGCTTAAGAGGTATTTCTCGTTTTTTCAATTTTTCGATTTTTCGGTTTCGTCATTCATGTGGGGGATTGTTGGAAATAAAAATGGCTAATACTAAAATTAAGAGTTTATTACTTAAAATGATTTTTGTTACTATAATTAACTTGATGGGTGCTAGGATCACTAGTCCAAACTTGGGTGGAATTATAGCCATCCATTTTCACTTCTTAGTGAATGAGAAACCTTTGGTTGTCCCATATTGGGCAAACCAAGGAGGAAGTTCATGCATATTACCACAAACGTTCTATATAAGGAAAAGAACTAGTGGATTGGATAAGGACTTGGGAAATGGACTAGTGGGCAAATGCATACATGCGAAGCACCGCAGGCTTGCGGAGCTTGCGGTGCTTGCGTGTGCTCTTGGCGTGTGCCTTGGCGTGAGCCTTGGCGCAACCCTTGGTGCGACCCTTGGTGCGACCCTTGGCACGAGCATTGGCGCGACCATTGGTGCGAGCCTTGGCGTGACCATTGGTGCGAGCCTTGGCGTGAGTTTGACGTGTGCTTGGCGTGTACCTGCGAGTGCACACGTGTACCCATCAATGAGAAAACGTTTCTTTATTTTAAATAAATATTTTACCGTTTTGAATTAAATGAAAAATAAGATCATAAATATATTTTTTTAATTAAAAATCTTAACGTTTTGTTTTAATGGGGATTTAATATTTCAAATTAAATTTTTCACCGTTTTAAAACTCAAAAGATTACTTCTCCTATAAAAGAACAACAATGCTAAGGTTTTCGTTTACCCCAGTCGCAACCACTGTCCTGACGACTTTTCCCCTCTTCTTGCTTTGATTTGCGCACTAGTTTACTTTCATTTTTTCTTCTACTGTTAAGTTCACAACGGGCCAACGAGCTTTGCTAGCTGGGTTGGTATCAGGTGATTTTATCCTGAATTCAAGTTTGTCACTGAAAGGGTATAGCAGCATCTTCCTGAAGGTGTACCTGGCAAATATTGAGTTAAGGGCAGTCTGTTGAACATACGACTTCACCTCTCTGTGCTTGAGTGTGTGTTCTGCTTCATTCTAACCCTCCCTTAATCATCTTCAAGTTCTCTGTTGTTTGTGTTTCTCTGTTACAGGAAGGTACTTATCCAACAAACTTTTGCTGGTAGCAATAACAATAATAACGATGAAAGATGGGAAATTGTACTATTCCAACAATACAAGTCCTTTTACAGTTGCAATGAAACAAAAAGAGCATCGTAGTGTTCCACCTATATTGTCTTTTAGACACCATGTTTTTTAAGTTTTATTGCTCCCCAATAATTCGAACTTTCGAAAGGCCACTTATTTAGTTATTTATAGGGATCTCTGAGTACTTCAAACCAGAAAATCCTCACTTTCATTCAGTTTTCTTCTATCCCTTCCAATATGATGTTTGTGTTAGAAAACCTAATATGCATGTTCTAATCACAATATAAGAACATACAAATTAAAGCGGAAGCAAAAGAAAGAGATTATAAATACCTCCAGCCATTGATCTTGAATCCTTGAGTTTTCCCTAATTCCTTTGTTGCTATGAACTTTGGTGCCAAACCCTTTTCTCAATTTTAGATGGTGTATATAGACTGAGAATGGTTTTGGTGACCTTTTGTTCTGTTTTCTATCCTCTGTAAAACTAACCCTAGCCATCATAGAGTAGTAGTGGATAGATATATAGTGGGTGGTTTTTCTAAAGGTGGGAGAGAGTAGTGGGGGCTAATGGGGCTAATGGATCACATATCATTTTTCCCCTTATTTTAGCCCATATGGGAAAAAGGCTAACATTCTCCCACTTGATCCATTTCACGAAAGACTCCATATACGGATCATAGCGATTAATCCTCTTTAGAGCAAGAATTGTTCTTCCATGTATCACAATATACTTAGTCTTTCACCACTTATACTTAACTTAACGAATAAACCATATGTTTACTCCAGGTCTAACTGTAATGACATTTCTCAACAAAATAACTGAAGTAAGTACGTACATAAATTCCAAATGAGAAATAATCCAACTAAAATAAAAGCTTCAGAAAACCATAAAGAATGTACTACATTATAAGACCAAGTCCCGTCCTTACTACATGATCCTTGAATTCTTTAGTATGCATGCCTTTAGTCAAGGGATCATCAATCATCAATTTAGTGCTAATGTGTTCAATGATCACTCTTTTCTTGTACACGTTCTTTTACGGCTAGATACTTAATGTCGATGTATTACTTCGACTTTCACTATTTTTATCCTTAGCCATAAAACAGCAACTGAATTGTTACAATACATTCTTAATGTTCAACTAATAGAGTCAACAACTCTTAGCCCATATATGAAGCCTTTCAGCCATACACCATGTGAGGCAGTCTCAAAACAAGAAAAAAACGAACTTAATCTACTACTTCAAGACTATTTGTTCGTTTATATATAAGCATGTTATCCTTAGTACCCTTAAGGTATCTGAATACTTTCTTCGCAACCTTACAGTGATCGATTCCTGGGTTACTCTGATGTCTTCCTAATACTCCAACGGCATGTGAAATGTCGGGTCTAGTATAGACCTGAGCATACATAATGCTACCAAGAGCTGAAGCATATGGAACATTTTTCATTTGTTCCCCTTTCAATGTCATTCCTAGGTATTGGTCCAAACTGAACCAATCATCTTTTACAATGGGCTACACTTAAGGTATATACATTAATCGAACACAAGAAAACAAATCTTGCTCCCACTGACCTTAAGGTATATACATTGATCCATAAATCTGAATCTGTAGAATATATGACTTGTGAAAATAACATAAGATCATTATCAGCTCAAATATTACAATCCGAATGTCGCAGATACACTAAATAGTCACTAAAAATAATTGACAATCAACTTGTCACTTGAAACAGTAGGTGGAAGTTGATCATTATCCTTTTTAGTAACATTATCCTGAAATGATCACTCCCACTAATCAAGTCATTCTCAAGAAATTTAGCATTTCTTGATTCCACAATTCTAGTGCTATGAAGAAATCTACTATAGTACTCTCCACCTCTATCTGATCTCACAATCTTAATGTGCTTACCACATTGTTTCTCTACTTTAACCTTAAACAATTTAAAGGCATCCAAAACTTCGTCTTTAGAACGAAACAAGTAAAGATACATATATTGTGAATAATCATTTATGAAGGTGATAAAGTATTTCGGATTATTAGCGTTCATGTCCGGACAACAAAAGCCCGTGTGTATGATCTCTAATAGGTTTGAACTTCTCTTGGCACCAATTTTGTGTTTGTTAGTTTGCTTTCCCTTAATGCAACCAACACAAGTATCAAAATCAGTAAAGGCTAAAGTACTAATTACCCTATTCTTTATCAATCTCTTAACTCTCTCAATGGAGATATGTCTCAATCTCCGGTGCCACAAAATAGAGGAGTCCTCATTCATAATACATCTTTTAACCCAGTATTAACATGCATAGAACTTTGAGTGATATCATTTTGCAAATAAAGACGATAGACAAATTACCATAACCAATAACTTCAGAATTTCTGAGAATACTGAAACCAGAATCTGAAAAATTAAAGGAAATTCATAAAGGTACAAGTCTTGAAACTGAAATCAAGTTTCTAGTGAAACCTGGTACATAAAATGTCTTTTCTAAAAGCAAAATAAAACCACTACTTAAAATTAAACTGCATGTCCCAACAACTTCCACATGTGAACTCATCTGAGTGCCTGAGTAGATGTAATGTTCGCTTCTCGTTGGTTTCCTTAGGTTTGTCATACCCTGCAAGGTATTCGAAACATGGATTTTAGTACCAGAGTCAATCCACCATGTATTATGCTTAATATTAACCATATTAAATTCATAAACAAAACGCTAGAAAATTACCTTTCTTCTCAAGCCAAGTCTTAAACTTAATGCATTATTCTTCACGTGTCCCTTCTTTTTACAAAAGAAACACGGAGACTCCTTCTTTATGCCTTGGTTAACTGAAAGCTTTCCTCTTTCCTTATTGTGATCCCTTTTCTTCTTTGAAGAAGAAGCAATAGTAAGGTTCACCTTTTCGCCCTCCTCCATCCTCAATCTCCCCTCCTCTTGAACACATATGGTCATAAGTTCATTAATTGACCATTTATCCTTATGTGTGTTATAAGATATCTTAAAGGGGCCATATTGTGGAGGAAGAGTACACAAAATGAAATGAACTAGGAAAGAATCAGACATGGTAACTTCCAAATCCTTAAGTTGGGCCGCAATATCCCTCATGCTCATGATATAATCACGCACATTCTTAAACCCATTGTGCCTCATGGATGAAAACTTCATAATTAAGGTGCTAGCAAGAGCTTTGTCAGAACTTACAAATTGTTCATCAATGGCTTTAATGAGATCTTTAACCTTAGTATGCTTATCGACAGAACCCCGAATACTAGCACAAATTTTGGTCTTTATGAACATAACTGAGAGACGATTAGATCGATCCCATTTTTCATAAAGATCAACTGCATCTAGAGTACTAGTCTCAGTTATGCTAGGTGGTTCGTCTTTCCGAATAGCATAGTCGATATCCATCCACCCCAATTGTAAAAGCACTCTTTCTTTCCACACCTTATAGTTATCACCCTTTAATTCAGGAATGTCACAATTGACATCAGAAATGTTTCCAGTTAAAATTGCTGCAAAGAAAAATATATCATGCTTATAAACAAAAATTTGAGACTTAAACTTAATCATGATTTACCAATGCAAGTCATGTATTAAAAATATGAATCTAGTGACATAAAACTTGCCTGTGGGCTAAAGTCCTACTCAAATTAGATTCATAACTACATGATGAAACTATTAAACCATATTCATTCCTTAATTCCTATGGGTAGATTAAGGAACATAATTTAATATTTCATCCCAATTAATCATACAAATGTAATAAAATTTCCTGTGGGCATATTTCATCATATTACGTATGATTAATTACAATTTTATGTCTAGTTTCCACATGTGATTTCTTAAGAAAATTTTAAATAACTAGAGATGCTGTGGCTACTCTCTAATTACTAAAATTATTAAATCACTTGACATATTTCTTTAATCTTTGTTCATGTACAATCCTAATGGTTTTATTTATAACCATTGCACATGTTAACAAATAATAATACAACAAATACTATTAGAGCTAAACATACATATTTAAATGATTCTCTCTATGCCTGTATGTGATTGAGAACAAAATCACCATGTGAAAAATTAAAGATTGTATGTGCACTCAATGGTTTTATCACTCTAAAAGTTCACTTAGACCCCGTAAAATCAAGTCATACTCGAGTTTAAAAAACATCATAAACTGATCACTGTAATAGGGATTTCTCGTACACGCAATGCAATAAATAACTCCGAAAATCCCAAAATCAAAATTCAGAACCATCAAAAGTAGATTATAAAATCCAGGCGAACCACCATTGGGTGTAACTAAATTAATCTTGGTTTAAATTTGTTTCTAAATGTTTACTGAGAAAACCAAGAGCATCTAACGACATATTCTTCTGTGTAATGCTGTGTCGATATGAACAAAATGGAGTTACTCATGCCAAGAGAAGATTAGTTTAATATTTGGCACGGACTAGTATCGCTAACCGCGCGGATTCTGGCTGGGTTAAAACCAGAGTCCTCTGGTGCCGTCATAGAGTCCCGCATTCAGTGCAGGCTAGCGACCGGCCATTAATTCATTCCCAAATACAACGGCCCCCCAAATCACTAGATTAGTCTTCTTTTATACAGTATTTTTAAACTTTTGTGTGTAATCCCAAGAAATTTGCTTCTTGAGGGTGTCACTTAATTGGCCTGTTTGATTGTTGTAATATTCTTAGCGAACATTGGTTGATGAATGCATTGAAATTTACATTTTCAATCCTAAAGGACCTATACTGGTTGCATGGTACAACTTATTGCTAGTTCATGTTGGTGGGAACGTAAGAGCATGTCTTTAGTCAACAATGGAGTTTATGAATACTTTGCAAACATCACTGGAATTGTGGTATACCTATAAATAGGCACCCAAGAAGATCGAAATGAAATTCTTAGAGGATTTAAGTAAACTAAGTGTGCTGAACATATCATCTTTTTGGTCCCTCCACTGGGTACATGATGTTGAAAGACCGGTCTGTTCTGTGTCATTATTTGATGTGATAAACAGATTTGTCTCTATTTACACAGATACATAGCTATGCATAAAATGCTTGTTGGCGATAACAACAATGAGAGAATCACAGATTTTATTGGAAAACACCACAAAACAGGAACAGTTTTTCATGGGTTCTCAACAAAATTAAATCAAATCAACAAGCATAAGAGATTAAGAATTGACCTGGTGTTTTAGGTATTTTAGTTTAACAATGCATATGATTATGAGAAAACCCAAAACCCAAAACATCCATATATTAGGTATTCACGGATTCATGAATCAATTTACCCAAATTACTTAATCAAGGCAGAGGTTAATACAAGCTCTGATACCAAATGTTAGAAAACCTAATATGCATGTTCTAATCACAATATAAGAACATACAAATTAAAGCGGAAGCAAAAGAAAGAGATTATAAATACCTCCAACCATTGATCTTGAATCCTTGAGTTTGCCCTAATTCCTTTGTTGCTATGAACTATGGTGCTTTCTCAATTTTAGATGGTGCATATAGAATGAGAATGGTTTTGGTGACCTTTTGTTCTGTTTACTATCCTCTGTAAAACTAACCCTAGCCATCATAGAGTAGTAGTGGATAGATATATAGTGGGTGGTTTTCCTAAAGGTGGGAGAGAATAGTGGGGGCTAATGGGGCTAATGGATCACATATCATTTTTCCCCTTATTTTAGCCCATATGGGAAAAAGGCTAACAGTTTGTTATTCCAGCACAAAAATCTGTTCTTATGATATGTAGAGATCATACGGAAGAATTTGAGGTAATTGATGACGACGAACTAAGAAAAATGAAGTTCGAAAACGAATCCATTACTTAAGTTCGTGTAGACTCAACCCCAGCACCAGATGTGTGCAATGTCCACGTAAAGTACCATGTTAGATTTTGGTTATTCAGGTCAGGTGATTGATTTTTTTCCCAATTGATTGTGTTTTGTAGGCGAAGGTACCATTTCAAGCATTAGAGGCTTTTGGATTCAAAGTTGGTGCAGTATGTCCTGGAAAAAAAGCTGGTGACTATGTGCATACTTCTATTTTTCAGTCTTTCGTTCACCGGGTACTAAATACAACACTAATCTTATTTACTACTTTTTTTCCCTTAAAAAATGAATCTGAAAGCTTAAAAAGTGAATACAGCACTAATCTTTTTTCCACCGGGTACTAAATACAACACTAATCTTAATTCCTACTTCTGCAACATGGTCCATTATTGCAGTCATTTTCTGAGACAGCAGGCCAAGTTCATGTTGAATGCTACATTTGATGAAGTTGAACCAACCAAATATGATGGGCTTCTCATCCCTGGAGGAAGGGCACCAGAATATCTTGCTGGGATTGAATCTGTTGTGGAATTAGCCAAAAAATTGGCACAGATAGGGAAACCAATCGCTTCCATTTGTCATGGATCGTTAATTTTGGCAGCTGGTGACTTGCCGAGGGGTCGTACCTTAACGTCTTATCCTTCTTTGAAGGCTGTAGTAATCGGTGCAGGTGCTCATTGGGTTCCAGCAAATAGTCCTGGTGATTATGCTGTGGACGGTAATCTTGTATCCGCAGTCGCATAGGAAGCAAATCCGAAGTTTATCTCTCTATTCTTGAGAACCCTGGGCTGCAAAGTATCCGGTGCAGATAATAAACGGATTTTATTTCTTTGTGGGGTAAGTAGAACTGTTTCCACTTGTCCTTTTCCACATTATTGTATGGGTAGTTGGAGTTTAAGCTAAGCATATTGATCAACTATATCTTCCTTGTTTGTAATCTCAACTTAGTTCTTTACAATTGAATCTTAGGATTTTACTGAAGAATTGGAACTAATGGTGCCATTTCAAGCTCTGCAAGCTCTCGGATGTCATGTTGATGCGGTGTGCCCTGATAAGAAAGCAGGTGAAACCTGCTCAACAGTTATCCATGAGTTTCAACCAGGCCATCAAACATACAGTGGGAAGACAAGTTATAATTTCCCCCTCACAGAAACCTTTGAAGGTTTGGATTCTTCCAGCTATGATGCACTTGTTCTTCCCGGTGGCCTAGCTCCAGAATACCTCTCAGTGAATGAGGATGTACTTACTTTAGTAAAAGGATTCACCGATGCAGGAAAACCAGTTGGATCCATGGGTCATGGACAAATGATTCTATCTTTTGCAGATGCTTTGAAGGTACATACTGACATACACTATTAACACCTTTTACCTCCCAGCAAATCTGGCTACAAAACTTATAGAATCACCACCTATTCCACAACTTTAGTACTGAAACGGTAGTTTAAAGCTTAACAATCACAGCACAGCCCCAATATTTGTTAAAGCAAGTTGAATTCTCCTATGTAATCGACTTTCGTAAAATTATGCTACTTAATGTCCATCCCAAATTTAAGAGAACCTAAAATGCCGACCATCGGTGGACTACGTGCTAAGATACGGTGTGATATCTCATTGTTCTAAACTCAAGTGTGCCAATATGTTGACTACTAAACTTTTTTATGCGTGTCGCAGGGAAAGAAATGTACAGCACACTCATCAGTGAAGTTGAATGTGGTAATGGCAGGGGGGACATGGGTGGAGCCTAGTTCATTAGACACTTGCTTTACAGATGGTAATTTGGTGAGTGGAGCAACTTGGCGAGGCAATGCGCAATTCATTTCTCGGTTGATGTCAGTTCTTGGAATTCAAGTGTCACTTCCATGGTGAGTGGAGCAACTTGGCGTGGAATGCACAATTCATTTTTCAGTTGATATCAGTTCTTGGAATTCAAGTGTCATTTCCACCAGAACCCTGGGATTTAGAAAAGTTTGTCGATGAAGCATTCCTGCTTTAGGTTATAGGTTTTATCGACTGTCTAGTAATGCTGCTTAAAAGACATTTTATATGCAATAAGATATTGTTACCCAGAACATTTACCAACCCCCTTGTAGTATTTGTGAACTCAAATGTCTGTTCTTTTAGGTGTTGTATTCCTTATCTTGTTGGATGATTATTGTGTTAGACTCTTCAGATTTTCTATTTGCTTCATTGAGTTGTTCCTGCAATTTACTAATATGATTCCTCAGTGATTGGGGTAGAACCTGACAACCTGCCCCTGTTTATGAAGTTTCACTATGATTTCTTAAGCCCTGGGATGTCATATCAATTATCTACGTTTCTGGCTGGAATCTGACAACTTCGTGGTCGACTCACCAACTACAACTGATTCCAAATATTTGTGAGTGTGCGACTAATATTTACTAACACATAAATTATCCACACGCTCACTATCAAAAGAACTTTTAACTCAAGGCGCCGGTGATACCGCATTATAAAATGAGAGAAGATCCCACTGTCAAAATGTTTTCAGCGACTTAAAATTCTTTCAAATAAAGATCAAACAGAAACAAAAATAATAAAAATAAATCTGCTAATGCTTTCATACAGAACCTAATGCACTATCTAACTAGAGGGGAGTAACTCATCCCCGACACCAACTGATTGGTTTCTCCTGGTCCTAATTTTGGTGCAGGTTGGAGACACTAAAAACGAGGCTATGTGTATTGGCAAATATCACCATAGATTACCAAGAATCAATGGAAGGAAAAGAATGTATACCAAGTCACAGCTAAAAGCTAGGTTACATTGAAGTTGAATTGCATCTGGGCAAATTGAAATGGTGAAATCAGTATCTAAATAGTCTAGTAAGATTGATTAGTCGCATTTTGTCTTAGGTTCTCGAGTTTGGGTTTCGAGATGGTAAACAAACACCAGAAAAATCTCAAGCAATTGAGACAAGATAAATCCGGTTAACAGGCAGGTCTACTACACTCGTTCACCTTGAAATTCTGAAGTACAAGTAAAAGTAAGGACCTCTTGGCTGTTGAATCCTATCAACACCGGAAGCATCTATCTTTTGTCGCCACTTCTTGTCCCGTTTCACAATTCCCTCCACCAACTTTCTATGCTCTTCTAGTGTTCTTTCTTACACATAATCATGATAAAAAAAATTACAGTAATATTGATCAAACTAGATCCCAGTATGATAGATAAACAAATAGCTAAACAAGAAGAACAATATTTTGCAATAAGAGCAAAATGGCGACAGCGAGAGTGGGAGAAGGAACGAGAGCATTTCATCAAGAAATCTCTAGAAAATGCACGACCTTCGTACTCTCAAGGAGTGAAAGGAGGTAAGCTAGAAGCCACGTGCAGAAGAGGCAGATGGGTGGTGCGAATTAAGGAACCAAAGGGAGGATTTAGGTAAAGAAAAGAACAGATGCTAGGTGGAGGAGATGGCCGAGAAGAGAAGGAGATGTTTCCTTTCTGTCCCGAGGGTGACTATTCGAATCTTTGGTTTTCAAAGAAATTTTCAAGCATAACATTCAGCATCTGCATTCCAATTGCAAGAGTTGTCTCCAACCTCAGAATGAACATGCAACATACTGCAGCATCAAAGTTTAAAGGTAGACCATAGTGATAAAGAAGAAACTAAAGCATAACTGAAAAACAACATACTAAACATGGAATCACCAACAACAACGATCTTCATCCACAAGCAGCAGCAATAGATAGAGACTGCAATCTATTCCTACGATGAATCAACACAAACAAGATAAACCATTAAGGTAAAACTCAAGGCAAATTCCAAGGAACAAGATAAACCAGTAAGGTAAAACTCAAAGGCAATTCTAAGGACATGTGTAAGGTAAAACTCAACATGTTTAATTGTTTAGTACTGAAACTGGACTAGGGTTAATGCTCAAGCTCTCTTACTTACAAATATATGGCTGATTATTCTCAGCCTAATATGAACCTTTAACAATTAACAATTAGCATGAAATCCATGATATCGTACACAAGGCTTGGATGGCCAGTATGATGAACCTTTTTCAATTAGGCAGGGTACCATGAACGCGAGCAACCACCGAAATCCAGATCGGTGATTCTAAACAGTAAATATAAAAACACTCACAGAATCAACAGTTGATAAAACACAAAAGCACCATCAACACAATAAAATCCAAACTTATTTATAGAAAATAGTTCATCATCTTCATCAAGCATTCATCCCATTACAAAGAAAATAGACCCACACCACCAACACCACCACCCACAAGAGGAAATTAACACAAGAACTGAAAAGATAAAAACCCTAAAAAATAGAAAAACACATTGAACCTCATGATCATGATCGCCAGATAAAACCCACTAACCCTAAATTATTATTATTATTTTGTGAGTAAAATTAAAGCTGACCACAGTTAGCAACAACGACAGGCTTGGCACATTTTCCACTCTGAGATCCAACCTTCTCAATAGCTCTCACAACATCCATACCTTCAACAACTTGTCCAAAAACAACATGTTTCCCATCTAACCAAGCAGTCTTCTCAGTACAGATAAAAAACTGAGATCCATTAGTACCAGGACCAGCGTTAGCCATGGATAAAATTCCAGGTCCGGTATGCTTCTTCTGGAAGTTCTCATCAGCGAACTTAGCACCATAGATTGATTCACCACCAGTACCATTCCCAGCAGTGAAATCACCTCCTTGACACATAAATCCAGGAATCACTCTGTGGAAACCAGATCCCTTGTAGTGTAAGGGTTTACCACTCTTACCAGTTCCTTTCTCTCCGGTACAAAGTGCTCTGAAGTTTTCAGCAGTACGAGGTACACAATCGGCGAATAGCTCCATCACGATACGTCCGGCAGGGCTTCCACCGACGGTCATGTCAAAGAAAACTTTAGGGTTTGCCATTGATTTTTCACTCTGGTGTCTTCTTTCTCACTGTTGTTTGTTTGATTTTAATTTTTCCATCATCTCCTTGTGATATTATATAGGTGAAGGTCTCGTCTATTCACATATCTTAACCGTTTATATTTTACAGGTGTTGGGATCTGAAATAGTCTAGGGTTTTGGAGAAAAGTACGAATTACGGAATAACCGTGGTTAGGTTTTGACTAGGGTTAATGGCAGGGGTAGTGGGAGTAATTATTTGATATATTCGAGGAGATTCTTTTTTGCTTTTTTTTTTTTTGTTTTTTCTTTTTTTCCCCGTATGAAACTAGGTTAGTGTGGTTCTTATGATTTGTGTGGTCCTTAATTGTGCTCTTTACCTGGATACCGTAGGTTTGAATTACGAAAGAGTATCTAACGGTTTAGAGATAGGGTAGACGATTAGGATGGTCCGAGATGTGATATTAATCCTTCTTTATTTATTTTTGGCTCTTTTTGCTTTTTATTGGATTTTTTTTCTTTCCTTTCTTGTCGCTATCCTCGTGAAGCGTGAGCGCAAAATTGACACGTGAATTGACGAGACTCCTCAATCAAAGATTAGTAATGGGCTTTTGCCAGAGACTCAGAGATCAAAAATATTCCAGAACGAGGGATGAGCAACGGTGCAACACCCAAATCCGCCGATTCCAGCCGATCCAAAACCATATTTGACGGGATATCTAATTCATCTCTCGGCGGATTGGACACGGATTAAACATCACCTATCCACTATAGGGGTATTAAATCCTTGACAACACGTGTTCAAATAATATGGAAGGTGTATCAGATTATGATGAAGCGAAAAACACTGAATCAAAACTCTTTGAGGAGTACTGAAACAGGCAGCATCGATACATGATTGACGTTAGTTGCGGGAAAGCATGACGCGCTGCACGAAACAGATAACTTCGTTGCATGACTGACACATAAGTTGCGGGAAAGCCTGACACAATAAAGTGAACTGACAAACATCGATGCATGAGAGACACGTCTTAGTTGTACACGTTGCGGAACAAAAGAAACTAAAGCATGACTCAATGGCCACATGTCAGACATGCCATAATTCTAATAAGACCGCAATGTTTATCCAAATCCAAAAGACAACAACTTAAGTACAGATCCGAAGAGGAAGTGCGGGATACTAAGCGAGAAACTAAGAGGAATACTAAGTACGCAAATTAAGTCTTGCGGGAAATACAAATAAGTCTTGCTGGATACAATGCGTTCCAAAGACAGGATAAGAACTAATATGTGGAAAGTTAGATTAGAGGGACCCATTAAAATTTGTTATAAATACCAAATTATCAAACAAAAAGAAGGACTGGAAAAAATTAGGATAATTAGACATAAGAAATAGGATCAGAGCAAGGAGTTTAGGTATGAGTCTTGTGTTAAATTTTTTTTACATTTCAATTGTTCTTTGATTAACTTGACTTTAATTATGTACATGATATCTTTCTATCACATACAAACATGAATAAAAAACGATTAAATCTTTATCACCCATGGATGTAGACAATTTGATTGTTGAACCACGTTAAATCATTGTGTTGATACTTATAGTAATGTTTTGTTCAAATTTTGCTATCATGTTGTGCTTTCATTTTAAGAAGCTTGATTTTATTATGTTTCTAACTTTGATGGTTGTGATCCAAAAACACCAAGATTTTTGGTAATCACATCTACAATGACGGATTTAACAATGGACTAAGCAAATTTCTAAAGAATTTGTATACCAATTCTTTAGAAATTTGCTTTTAGCCTAGGTATTAATATGATTATTTAATATAATATATAGCTTATAAAATTTTAGCCCATGTAATAATCTTAATTTTGTTTTCAATATGTATATTTTCTATTTTTCTTACATAAATCATAATTTTTTTTCTTCAATCCCGCTTTGTTACTAATTTATTTTTCATTTTAATCTTTATTTAGTTATATTTTTAGTATTCTGTAAGTAAATTACTCCACTAACTATGTGACTAGTTCCAAAAGAAAATTTGCCGCCTTCAACAGCGGTACTAGTCGGTGTTATTTCAACAATACCTAAGAATAAATCCTGGGTTTGTCCCTGTCCATTCGTTGGGCACACGTTCCTAAAGATAATGTTGGTATTAGACATATATATAGGGAACTGGTAGGTAATATATATATATATATATATATATATATATATATAGTTTTCAGTTAACTAGGGTTTAGTCTTTTTTCTGAAGAGACTTTGTTCCTCACTTCTCTTTTTCAACGATTCCCTTCTTTGTTTATTTTGGGTTTTTTTGTTTGTCCTGTATAAAATACTCATTTATTTCGTTGTGAGTAGAAATTTACATCTTCTTCTCTACAAATAATACCAAATTAAATAAGATCATATAATTTTTTTGGGAAATTATCACACAGAGATCAAGATTTAGGTAAGTAAATAATTCGTTTGAGTGTGATTATGGATTCATATTATTTGTTAAACATTTACCTATTTTTTTATTTTATTTTTAAATCCGTCAATCCAATTGCATCTAGTCTGCTCATTCGTCCATCTGCCGGTGTCAAATCCGATAGGTGATGGACACGACACAAGTGAATATCTAAAATCCGCCATTTATATGGATCGGATACGGGTGATACCAAATCCGCATTTACCCATTCGTTGCTCACCCATATCCAAAACACTAAACGTGGGATACAAATTAAGGTAAAGATATGATACAAATACGGGACATAGTGTAGCAACAATCTAGGGCTATGAGTCGTGTTAAAATTGGCACGTACTTTGTGGTCTGGTATTGTATCACCCGACCTGGTTATGCTTAATAGCGCCTGTGGTGGGTTTGTTATGTCTGGATGCTTATTTAGACTAGCAGACCATAATGCAGATTATGAATGGTTTTTAATAATATGGCCAAGTAGTCTTTTTTTTCTTCCATCAGTATGAAGTCACCGAGTCTGTCTTTGACAAAATACATAACTAAAAATGCATATAATTTTGCCACATATTACCCTAATGAAATTATATTCTTCGAAAGAAAAGAAAAAAACTAAATAATATAAAATATAAAATAAAATAACCAAATGGTAAACTTGTGAATTTACTCCACGTAAAGCTGTGTCATCCACATAAACTACCACATGAGTATGAATTTAAGCACGCTGACTTCACCGTTCAAATTCATAGATTGCCAATGAGTGCTCAGAAACTAAAGATAGTAGAGCTCATTGTGTCCAAAGTTGGCATTCCATCCAATACAACAAGGGTAACAAGCAAAATGGGGTACTTATGCCAAAGTCAGAGTTAAAATCGATGTTACACAACCTTTAAAGCAGGAACTTACCTTTTCCTCAAAGAAAAAAAATGCACAGTTCAGTATATATATATGAAAATTGCCTCGAGTTTGTTTTCTGGATAATTGGGAAAATATCTCAAAAATACATACCCCGTTGGGAAAATATCTCACAAAATAAAAGTTATGGGAAACTATCCCACTGTCTAGTTTTCCATCCAAATGGTGTTAAGTAGTCAAACCAGGCACACATGTGTGTTCACGCACGCGAGACTTTAGACAAAATTACCTTTTCTTCATGATTTCGACACGTGACAGCCTCAATGAATGAACGGTGGATATTTAAAGCTGTGTAAATCCACATATTCACTTATGTTTGTTGATTGCCTGTATACCACAGATTCACTTATGTTTGCTGATTGCGTGTACACCACAGATTCACTTATGAAAACCACATGTGATTGCCTGGAGAAATGCAATCACCTGGAGTTATAAGTCCCAACAAAACATACACACTGATTGCATGTATAAGGAACATTTCAGCAAACATAAGACCCGAATCCACCTGCAAACCACTAAAACATAAAAAAAACAAAAAAAAACACAAACACACACACATAATAGATAAACAGAGATGCTTAATTACAGATCCAACACATAAAATTCTCAAAATAAAGTAATATCCACTACAAGTTGTCTCTAAAAAGAGACACAACTAACATCATTATCAATGTCTAAAAGATCACCAACTGTTCAAAAATCAAAACAACACAATCCAAAGAGAGAAAAATAAATAAAAATTAAACATCATATGAAACCTTGGTCTTTCTTTATCTTTTGGAAGAGGGCTCTGAAATGTTGAATGATTGTTTAAAATTAACTTTCACATGTGAACCTGAACCTGCAGTGAAATTTTGGTTCACATTGATTTTCTAGAAGTTTCACCCTTTGCTTTCTCTTGTATGATGACAACACCAGTTGCATGATCCCAAGTTTTTTCTTTGTAACCAGCTCTGGCGAACTTCATAAATATCTCAGCGTCTCCTCGAGCTATGGCTGCATATTTGACCATGTTGTAGAGGCGAAGTGGATGTGTCCTGCCGTTTAGAATGAAAATTTAGATAAAAAATGTTATGTCTTGAAAAAGAAAAAGAAAATGCAAATGCAGAGACTATTGTTTTGGATGAAATTATATGCTCCATTTGTAGGATCAGTTGTTAATACATATCTATGCATCATGGATAATCTCTAATGCTTTATATTCTGATAAATATTTCTAGAAGTTCCCCAAACATCCAGAACTTGTCAAGAGAACAATAACTATAATAACGATGTAAGGCAGACAGAAACATGTGCTGTTTAATCCAGTTTTGGCTACCATTTCTTAAAAAAGAAACATAAAATGGGCAAAAACAGAAAAAGGAAAATGCATAAGCTTTTATTTTCTTTGATACCATATACTATCTAAGCTCTAACTAGACACTTCATCAAAACATTCAGAGTTATGAATTGTCCCACTAAAATGCTAAAGTGGAAATAAGGTGAAAAGTAAATGCACCTAAGTCCAACAGACTGTGCCAGTCCCGCTGTAAATGAATGGCTTGAATTGGCCTTCTCAACTGGTTCACAGAAGGTTGCTAGTGCAGGATCATCAATT
>JAJJMC010015859.1:523634-547441 GCA_023531435.1 Papaver californicum | reverse complement strand
AAAAATCCTACAGATGAAGTAGGTGGTGCAGAAGGAGTTGCATCGCAGGTGAGAAGAAAAATCCTATAGATGAAGTAGGTGAGAAAAAATCCTACAGATGAAGTAGGTGGTGCAGAAGGAGTTGCATCGCAGGTATCGTTAGCTTCAAGAGTTCGTGAAGTTAACATTACAGGAGAAAATCCACGTGTTAAGCCGAATGACTGGCCTTACACGTGAGGGGGCGTGTTGACCGAATGACTGGTCACTCGTATATAGGTCCACGTGTTAGGCCGAATGACTGGCCTTACACGTGAGGGGGCGTGTGGAGATTGGTCCTACATTGTTAGAAGTTTGACAATATATGATGAGTTTCCTAGTTTGAATAAGTTTCTTAGTTTAGGCTTAGGTTTAAGTTTAGAAGTAGTATCCTTATATAGAATTCGTAGAGATTTAGGAAATTGGCTTAAGGTTTGTGATGCCTATAAAAGGCACCAGTTATCATCTTTGTAAGACACCAAATTATTATCAATGTAGTCTTTTATTAATTCCGGTATATTCTCTCCTCTTTCTTGTTAGATCCTACATAGAATTTAATAAATTTATTTAATTATTAATTAGTTAAGGGAATAAATAAATAATGTGATCCATTTAGTGGGAAGTTGCAATTAATCAAGGCAACTCCCCATGACTCTCTCCACTTTAGAAAACCACGCACTACATCCTATCATGCCAACTACTCTATGATGGCTAGAGTTAGTATATGGGAAATGATAGCAAAATAAGAATTAAGGTCACCAAATTCACTCTCATAAGAAAATACACCATCTAATAGTGAGAAGGAAGGTTTGGAACCAAAGTTCTAATCAAGTGATTATTTAGAGCATACTCAAGGATTAAGCTTTCAAATAGCAATGGTTGGAGGTATTTATAATCGATCTATTTTGCTTCCGCTTTTAATTATCGTATATTCATTTTGTGATTAGAATATACATATAGGTTTTACATTTGGTATCAGAGCCTTAATCACCCCTGCCTTGCTTGACCATTATAACATTTGTGATGTCTGTTTAATTGGTTAACTTAAATATTTGGAGCATTGAATTCACATGTTGATACATGAATTAGGATTTCTAGTTTTACACACTTTTGTACATAAACCAGGACAGAAATTCAAAATTCAAGCCATAATTTATGCTCTGCTACAGTAACATACTGCATAGATATACACGACACAATTACTGTTGCTCAATTGAAAGTTCATCATTTACTGTGCTATGAGCATGCCTATTGCTACCACCGTCATACAGAAGTGGAAGACATTTACAATATACCAGTGCATTATGTTTATAATGATTGTACAGTTGAAGTGTTTTCACGATTGAGCATTGATAGTTTATGAGATGAAACTGGCAGTGGGTAATAAATTAGTTGAGTCTTCACTAGAGACTAGAGACACATTTAAGTAATAGCAAATTATAATCAGTAATTAATGTTGTTTTAGCTTAATGATAGTCTTCATGGATTAATAATTAGTTGACTCCTTGTAATTAATGTTGTTTAGTCATTACGGCCCTTCTCAATTTTGATAAGTCTATGACACGATTCTTTAGTTGTTTGGAGTTTGAATTTAATAATAATATAGAAGACTATATATGGTGATTTGATTGCTGATATGTTGTTGGTTTTACCTGTAATGGGACACCAATGGTGATTTGATTTACATCACACTACTGCATTATATATATCATTAAGCCAAAACATAGTAACACGATACATGATGACAAAGAGTCTGTACAGTGTTTAGTATGGTAAGTAAGCAGATATTTAATCTGTATTGATGCTTTGATGAAATGAATTTCACTGAAGATCTCAGTACTGGATATACTGGATTTTATTTATTTATTTTTTTGTAAAAATCCAAAACGTTCTTAGCTCCAATAGTGTTTAAGTTGTATCATTATTTATTGACATGTGCAATGGTTACAAATGATCAGTTATATATATATATATATTATGACCATTAGGATTGTACATGAACAAAGATTAAAGAAATATGTCAAGTGATTTAATAATTTTAGTAATTAGAGAGTAGCCACAGCATCTCTAGTTATTTAAATTTTTCTTAAGAAATCACATGTGGAAACTAGACATAAATTTGTAATTAATCATACGTAATATGATGAAATATGCCCACAGGAAATTTTATTATATTTGTATGATTAATTGGGATGAAATATTGAATTATGTTCCTTAATCTACCCACAGGAATTAAGGAATGAATATAGTTTAATAGTTTCATCATGTAGTTATGAATCTAATATGAGTAGGACTTTAGCCCACATGCAAGTTTTATGTCACTAGATTCATATTTTTATGCATGACTTGCATTGGTAAATCATGATTAAGTTTAAGTCTCAAACTTTTATTTATAAGCATGTATATATATTTTTCTTTGCATCAATTTTAACTGGAAACATTTCTGATGTCAATTATGACATTCCTGAATTAAAGGGTGATAATTTTCTAGCGTTTGCTTATGAATCTAATATGGTTAATATTAATCATAATATATGGTGGATTGACTCTGGTACTACAATCCATGTTTCGAATACCTTGGAGGGTATGACAAACCTAAGGAAACCAATGGGAAGTGAACACTACATCTATTCAGGCAGTCAGATGAGTTCACATGTGGAAGCTGTTGGGACATGCAATTTAATTTTAAGTAGTGGTTTTACTTTGCATTTAGAAAAGACATTTTATGTACCAGGTTTCACTAGAAACTTGATTTCAGTTTCAAGACTTGTACCTTTAGGAATTTCCTTTAACTTTTCGAATTTTGGTTTTAGTATTCTCAGAAATTCTGAAGTTATTGGTTATGGTATTTTTTCTGATGGTTTATATCGTCTTTATTTGCAAAATGATATCACTCATAGTTTTATGCATGTTAATACTGGGTTAAAAAGATGTATTATGAATGAGGACTCCTCAATTTTGTGGCACCGGAGATTGGGACATATCTCCATTGAGAGAGTTAAGAGATTGGTAAAGGATAGGGTACTTGGTACTTTAGAATTTACTGATTTTGATACTTGTGTTGGTTGCATTAAGGGAAAGCAAACTAACAAACACAAAATTGGTGCCAAGAGAAGTTCAGACCTATTAGAGATCATACACACGGACATTTGTTGTCCAGGCATGAATGCTAATGATACGAAATACTTTATCATTTTCATAGATGATTATTCACGATATATGTATCTTTACTTACTTCGTTCCAAAGACGAAGCTCTGGATGCTTTTAAATTGTTTAAGGTTGAAGTAGAGAAACAATGTGGTAAGCACATTAAGATTGTGAGATCAGATAGAGGTGGATAATACTATGGTAATACACCGAGAACGGACAAGCACCAGATCCATTTGTAAGATTTCTTCAAGAGCATGGGATTGTTTCTCAATACACTATGCCTGGTTCTCCGGACCAGAATGGTGTAGCAGAAAGAAGAAATCGAACTTTAATGGTCTGGTGAGAAGTAATGTTAAACTTCCATCATTTTTATGGGTAGAAGCTCTTAAGACGGCATCATACATATTAAACCGGGTTCCTTCCAAGGCCGTCTCAAAGACGCCTTTTGAGTTATTCAAAGGATGGAAACCGAGTTTGCAACATGTACGCATTTGGGGATGCCCGTCTGAAGTGCGAGTGTACAAACCACAGGAGAAGAAGCTAGACCCAAGGACTATTAGTGGGCATTTCATTGGATATGCTGAAAGGTCTAAGGGTTATAGATTCTATTTTCCGTCTCATATCACTAGAATTGTGGAATCAAGAAATGCTAAATTTCTTGAGAATGACTTGATTAGTGGGAGTGATCAATTTCAGAATATTGTTCCTGAAAAGGATATTGATCAACTTCCACCTACTGTTTCAAGTGACAAGTTGATTGTCATTCACGCACCTCAAGCTAAATTGTGTGTTAGACAACCAACCATTGAGGTTCCACTAGTTGACAACAATCTAATAGATCATGATGGTAATTAGGAACAAACTGTTCATCGTGAGGATGAACAAGTTCCATTGAGGAGATCTAATAGAGCAAGGAAATCAACTACTTCTAGTGATTATTTAGTGTATCTGCAAGATTCGGATTGTAATATTGGAGCCGATAATGATCCTATGTCATTTTCACAAGCCATAAATTCTATAGATGCAGACTTATGGATGAATGGCATGAATGATGAGATGGACTCTATGGCATCCAACGAAGTTTGGGATCTCGTCGAGTTGCCCAATGGTGTAAAAGCCATTGGATGCAAGTGGGTCTTTAAAACAAAGAAAGACTCGCATGGAAACATCGAGAGACATAAGGCTAGACTCGTTGCCAAAGTGTTCACTCAAAGGGAAGGAATCGATTACACAGAGAATTTCTCTCTTGTATCAAAGAAAGATTCTTTCTGAGTGGTGATGGCATTAGTAGCTCATTTTGATTTAGAGCTACATCAGATGGATGTGAAAACGACATTTCTCAATGTTGATTTAGAGGAAGAGGTTTACATGAAACAACCTGAAGGATTCGTCTCTAAAGATCGTGAACATTTGCTTTGTAGGCTTAATGAATCCATATACGGGTTGAAACAAGCTTCCCGACAATGGTATATGAAATTCCACAAAGTTATTACTTCATTTGGATTTGAAGAAAATGCTATGGATCAATGTTTATACCTTAAGGTCAGTGGGAGCAAGATTTGTTTCCTTGTGTTGTATGTGGATGCTATTTTGCTCGTAACTAATGATAAAGGATTACTATATGAGGTGAAACAATTTCTTTCAAGTAACTTTGATATGAAAGATATGGGTGAGGCATCTTATGTCATTGGCATAAAGATCCATAAAGATAGATCTCGAGGCATTTTAGGTTTGTCTCAAGAATCCTATATCAACAAAGTCTTAGAAAGATTTGGTATGAAAGATTGTTCACTAAGTGTAGCACCCATTGTAAAAGGTGATCGGTTCAGTTTGGACCAACGCCCCAGGAATGACATTGAAAGGGAACAAATGAAAAATGTTCCATATGCTTCAGTTGTTGGTAGCATTATGTATGCTTAGGTCTGTACTAGACCCGACATTTCATATGTCGTTGGAGTATTAGGAAGATATCAGAGTAACCCAGGAATTGATCACTGGAAGGCTGCGAAGAAAGTGTTGAGGTACCTTAAAGGTACTAAGGATTACATGCTTATGTATAGACGGACAAATAGTCTTGAAGTGGTAGGCTACTTTGATTCTGACTTTGGAGGCTGTAATGATTCGCGTAAATCCAGACCAGGATACGTGTCCATGCTAGCTGATGGGTCAATATCCTGGAGGAGTGCCAAGCAGACCTTGACGGCCACTTTTACAATGGAGGCTGAGTTCGTTTCTTGTTTTGAGGCTACCTCACATGGTGTATGGGGCTTCTTATCTGAGCTAAGAGTTGTTGACTCTATTAGCTGACCAATAAGAATGTATTGTGACAATTCAACTGCTGTCTTTATGGCTAAGAATAATAAGAGTGGAAGTCGAAGTAAACACATCGACATAAAGTATCTAGCCGTAAAGAACGTGTGCAGGAAAAGAAAGTGATCATTGAACACATTAGCACTGAATTGATGATAGCTGATCCCTTGGCTAAAGGCATGCATGTTAAAGGATTCAAGGATCATGTAGTAAGGATGGGACTTGGTCCCATTATGTAGTACATTATTTATGTTTTTTCTGAAGCTTTCATTTAGTTAGATTATTTCTCATTTGGAATTATGTACGTACTTACTTTATTATCTTGTTGAGAAATATCATTATAGTTTGACCTAGAGTAAACATATGGTTTACTCATTAAGTTAAGTATGAGTGGTGAAAGACTAAATATGTTGTGATACATGGAAGATTAATTCTTGCTCTTAAAGAGGATTAGTCGCCATGATACGTATATGGAGTCTCTCGTGAAATGGATCAAGTGGGAGAATGTTAGACATTTTTTCAATAATTAATTAATTTAATTATTAATTAGTTAAGGGAAAAAATAATAATGTGATCCATTTAGTGGGAAGTTGCAATTGATCAAGGCAACTCCCCATGACTCCTTCCACTGTAAAAAACCACCCACTACATCTTATCATGCCACTACTCTATGATGGCTAGAGTTAGTATATGGAAAATGATAGCAAAATAAGAATTAAGGTCACCAAATTCACTCTCATAAGAAAATACACCATCTAATAGTGAGAAGGAGGGTTTGGAACCAAAGTTCTAATCAAGTGATTATTTAGAGCATACTCAAGGATTAAGCTTTAAAATAACAATGGGTGGAGGTATTTATAATCGATTTCTTTTGCTTCCGCTTTTAAATATCGTATATTCATTTTGTGATTAGAATATACATATAGGTTTTACATTAGGGACTCTCAAGGCAATTGGATTTCTGACCATGAGAAAATAAATAAAAATTTAATTTCCCACTTTCGTTGTGTTCTCTAAAGATAATGAAACTCAACCTATCCCTTTTGATCCCTACACCTCAAACTGTCTCACTCAAGATGATTGAAACAGCTTAAACTCTATCCCTCAGCTGATGATATTTTTAATATCATCAAGGAAATGGGCTCGTTTAAATCCTCGGATCCTGATGGTTTTCCAGTTATTTTTTTACAAAAAATGCTGGCAAGTTGTAGGACCTGAAGTAATCGAGTTTATTCAAGACTGTTTCAGATACTCTCGGCTACCTCTTGGTTTAAATCATACTTACATTTCCTTGATTCCTAAGAAATAAAACCCAGCCACTGCATCCGATTATAGGCCTATCGATTTATGCATTGTCCTATATAAAGTTGTCACTAAAATTATCTCAAACAGGTTGAGCCCTTTTCTTAGCAATATTATAGATAAAACTGTTGGAATCTTGCAACAATGAACAAAAACGTTAGATGTATCAGAAAAATAATATATATAAAGAACTGAATTGAAAAACAACTCTACCACGGACAACTACGAGGGCAAAATCACAGGTTCAACAAGTTGTCCTTAACACATTAGTTCGCGGGTATACTCGAGAAGAGCAATGCTAAACCCCAATGTGCGAAGATGTGTCCAGGATAAGACTGCCCGATATAGCTTGTATTAGCACAATACAAAGTACCCACTCTTGAACTTAGCAACAGGGAAGGAAAATAAAAAATAAATTGAAAACATTTTTTGGGATTCATCTATAACTCTGAAAACCGTTTTTTATTTATAGGAGAAAAGAAACCTTTAGGGTTTTGGAAAACCTTTAGGGTTTAGGATTTCTTGTAAAATAATGGATCATGGATGATGTCTAATTCGTAGGCCCAATACATAAGTTAGCCCATATATTGTTTGCCCACCCCATTCCACCCTAAGTGGACATCCTTCTCTAGAACACCCAATGTGGGATAAACTAAAGAGTTTCATTCACTCAAAGAAATGAGTGAGCATCCAAGACCAAAACCATTTAGTTTAAAACTCATTTTCTCCAACAATCCCCCACATGAATGAAATCTCGGTAAAAACGAAAAAATAAGAATGCGGAAAATACCATATAGGCAAAGGTGTCCATCAGGTCTTGAACCTTTACTTAGTGAGAAGTTACCTAAACTACTTGCTAGAGACAGTGAACGGGATATCTTGAACTGCTAGCGTTTGATGCAATTTGCGATAACAACCACGCATGATATCCTCCTGGCGTTGCTAAGTTCGTGCTGTTGTGTCCATTTTGGCCCGGGACGTATCCCGTTTCTCAGAATGCTCTAAAGAATTCGCTCAAATTCTTATAGGAAGCGGCCCACTTCCTCATTCAGATAGGTGAGTTCTATCAAGAGTGTTACTGCTACACCCAACTTCAATCTAAAATTGAAACTATAGAACTCATTAAGACTTCTTAAAAGTCATCCTTCACATGCAGTCACACTATCACAATAATGCACCATAGGGAGGGACATAAAATGTAATTCTCTTGATAGTGCATACCTTTAATTACCACAAATTAGTTGTCTCATTGAACCTTGATCTTGGGATCTCCAGTCACTAAGGTTGAGTGTCCTTCATGGCAATTTTATTTTATGAGCTTAAGTCCCATCCCCCTCGATGCAATAACAAACTATCTCTCTAGATTATCCTTTCGTCAAAGGATCCACTGATTTTTCTCTTGACTTCACTAAGTCTATAAAAATTACTTCATTAGAGAGTAGTTATCTTACCGAATTAACCGCCTTCTCTGAGTTTGTCTAGACTTTTCCATTGCTCATTTACTTTAGACTCACATAGTCAATTGAGTTTCAGCAATGGTGGCCACAGGCTTCGGTCACAGAGGAATGCCTTCTAAAAAAGGATTTATCTATTCAACTTCCTCTCATGCTTTAAATTAAGCGAGTGAACTCTGATTTCATCTCAGTCGAGTTCCTCATGTTTGTTGGAGGATTTCCAACTACTGATACAACTTAAGAGGACGGACATATAGGCTAAGACTCTCCAAAGCCTGAAATCACAACATCTCTTAAGGTCAGCACAATATGTATCATGCACATACACAGTTTTAAATGTACCTCAAGTGCTGCAAATTTCTGATCATATCATTCCACTAATTCTTCTGGGGTCTGATAGGTGCATAAATCATACATTTAAAGTAGTTTTTCCTGATCCTTATTTGCTATATTTGAGTGAATTATTATGTATTTCGATTACTTTCGAAGTTTAGTTGTCTTTTCAGGTTACAGTTCAGAAACCCGCAGAATGGAGCTGTATGAGAAGAATTACCGAGGAGCCACTAAAACTCTGCTGCATTTAGGCCTTTCACCATTCACAGTGTAGGAAATTGAATTACAAATCCAACGGCGAAAGAACGAGGTCATTCTGATCTCGTATGAGGAAGATATGGGCAAAGCCACATGGTGGAAAACTAGCTTGTGCTGTTAGCGCCCAGGCGCTAAGTTGGCTGAACCGTATGTGCTAATGTGCTAAGTGACGAGTTGGAGGTGCTAGAGTGGTTTGATGGGCTAGTGCCTAGCCTTGGTGGAGTAGTAGCTAGCTTGGGGAAGTCATATGGGATTAGGAAAGAATTTGGAGTTGATATATCTTGTTGGAGTGAAATAAGGAAACTTAGCACATATCCTAGTTCTACTAGGATTGTGAAAGTGGCTAACTCAAGTTCTATAGAAAGAAATCAGGCCTTTCTCGTGGCAAGCCTTTTGGAGAGGTAGCTATAGCACATATTGGAGGCCCAAGGGATATTTGGGGGTCAGGTTCACTATACAAAGTTTGCACACAAGTTGGCTACACA
The DNA here is from genome assembly GCA_023531435.1 of Papaver californicum. Lineage (NCBI taxonomy): Eukaryota > Viridiplantae > Streptophyta > Magnoliopsida > Ranunculales > Papaveraceae > Papaver > Papaver californicum. The sequence continues at coordinate 538,133 of JAJJMC010015859.1, read as the reverse complement.
AGTTTGCAGCCGAGAAACAAGTGGACAGACGCAACTATTTTCGGATTTGGGCTGAATTCACAAAACTAAAGCTCACGCAACTATTTTCGGTTTGGAGGACATATAAATACCAAAGTATCCAGGAGTTTTTGGGAGGAATATCACGGTGAGAAAGATTAACACAATACAGGAGAAGGAAACAGGACAAAGAAGAAGGCGACATGCGTATTTCGGGCTGCTGGCTACTTCCGCGGCTGCGCTTCGGAGCCAGAATCATTCGTTGCAATCCTTCCGGGTTTGAGTAAATTGTATTATAATTATTTTCCATGGGTTTTGAGAAACCCATGATGAGCTAAACCCTCTATATTGGTTAGTGATGTAATATGAAGTTTGAAGACATGTTTATTAATTGAATGGCGCATATCTCATAATTTCATGCTATTACTAATATTGTTCATGTTCTACTGTTTATAATATATGATTGATTGTGTGTTTGTTTAAGTTGCAAATTGAATGAGCATGCATTAATATCTACAACTAAACTAGAGTTTTCGATCCGGAATTGTCGAAGGACTCTAGTTACAAGTAGTATAGCATATTTGTTAACAATACTTAAATTGCCATGCAAGTATGTGTAGAAGCTTGACCTAGATTAAATCTGAGTTGCGCGATGCATCGGGTTATTTAGAATAACGTCAACTCACAAAGACCATTGCTTTCATTGGGTTAAACTTGGTGTTTACATCGAGTTATCCGGTGTTAAGAATTCAGAGAGCGGCGCGATACCCTCTCCGATGATATTAGAAGTTTTGCCGAAGTACCCCTGCGATAGGATGCTTTAGGGTTATTAGTATTATTAATGCATGAATGTTGAGTATGCTTTGATTGATAACATGTTGGATAACGGAAGACGAAATCTCTAACCAATGCTTTTTCTCTTTATTTCACATCCTTATTTACTTGCGTATTGCCTTAGTTTAATTAGTTTAAAACAACAAAACCCCCCTTTTACTTGCATACGTGACTGAAAATTAGTGATAGTCTCGGCCTCCTTGTGGGAACGAACTTGTTCTTATCCCTATACTTAAATCTATTTTAGAGAGTAAGAACTCGATTATTTTGGTTGATTATGACACGACCAGGGTCACAAATGTATTGTACACCGAATGCACTGCAGATTTATAACACACATTAAACTTATCGAGTTTGACAAAGACCATTTCCGTAAGAATTTCTTCTGGTTCCAGTGATCCTTTAGATCATGCGTGTCTACAACAATTTAGTCTTTCAATCAAATCACAAACATCACATGTTTCCTAGTGGTTGTAAAGCATATAAAGGCATACACAAGATACATGTACGTCTTACTAGTATGGTCATTACATCTTCCTCAAAAGATTAGTGCTATATATATATATCACATATTTGAAGTTAAATATGTACCTCAAGCATCCCAATTTTCTGGTCCTTTGATCAGAGCAACCCTGTAATTATCCAAGATAATCTGGGAAACATGCACACTTATTTTACAACACACATTTGACAGAAACTATATCATCAAAATTTGATTTTGGTTTTTTCTGATCCTTTAGACCACTTCAACAACAATTAGTTTCTTGTCAAACTTTTTAAACAACAAAAATTGTTAGTAGTTGTAAAACACGTAACAAAGGCATGCTTAACATGTGCACTGATTTGCTAAAGAAGTTGACTCTTCATTCAGACCTTAGACCCCCCCACAATTGAAGGTCTACACGGTAGGACACTTATAATTCTAGGGTCTTTTATAAATCTGCTTGAGAAATCAAACAAATACTTGTTTCCATCTTACACCCCCACAGTTGAGGTGTAAACTCAAACAACATTTCAAAGAAATAATCACCTTTGGTATCAATTGATTCAGTATTCCTACTTAAACCATTCTCCGTGAATATAAATTATAAATATCGAAAATGGTGCACGTACCTTAGTAGAGTACAAATTACTCTACCTATTGTGATAACCGCAGTTATGTCCATGACTTATGACTTTAACCTTGGCTTTCACTTGTAGAAGAAGGAACAAATCCATCAACGAAGATGTCGCAATGAGCACCTCCATGTGGTACAGTCACCTCAGATGAAGCAGGAGCGTTAGATGCATCAATGACCATTGGATCATCTTCTTTAATATCGGACCCATTAGATGCTTTTACATCTTCCTTTTTGCTTATACAAGCTTTTAGTGCTTCTTCTTTCTTTATTCGGTTTTGCTCTTCTTCAAAAGCTATTAACTCTTCCCCTACTAGTGGAACCCTATTGCGCACAGTGACCTTTACATTTCTAGGAGGTGGATCTGCCTGAAGCATTCGAGCTAACGTTGCGAATTGCCCTCTCTATGTAAATAGAACAAGATTCTTGGCATCAGTTGCCCATTCAGCAAATGTATCATGAGAAGATCCCACTTCCAAGCTGGCCATTGAAGCTAAAACAACTTTTGGGCCTTCCGGTACTTTATCCAGCTCACTCTTGTTGATCATGAGTGTAACGTTCTTCAAAAGAAAAACATTGTCACGTATGTCTTCAAAAGATTTTGCAATTGAGTCACTCATCCACTCAAGGAAGCTCTTTGCATATTTCAAACAAATGGTTCTTCGTTAAAGAAGTCTCTATGTACAAATACAAAGGCAACTTGTATGACAAAACCTCACTTACTGCTCCGAAACCAATCTTTCAATCACACTGAAGGGGGGGGAGTGAAGTCAATCTCTATTGGTTCCTTGTCAACCCATTTGCATGGTACTTAATTTTATGACTACCAGTTAGTTCCTTAACCATAGCCAGCAGAATCATATGGAAACCCACCTCCACCGGCTTGAGGTTGCACATATCTATTAGAATCCATACGTCTATCATATGCACCACTTCAAGTTTACAGAATAACTAATAATACAACATCTCTTTTTCGCCACAGCAATACCCCTGCTTCTTCACCTTCTTAACGAGGTTCCCTACTTCACAAAAGTAGAGCGTGTTCTGGTGAACTGTATGATCCTTGACAACCATTACTAACTCTGTCCACTATCAAACTTTGGCACAACGAGGAATGAAGGACGTATTCTCCTTCTTATTTTGTAAACAAAACTACTTCTTTTATGCCTCTTCTGAAGTAAGCCAAGTTTGTACAGCCTCTAGATCAGGAAGTACGGGCGCACCTGAATCCCTCCAGCTTTTAGTATCATAGGCCTTAAATCTATCCAATAGCATCCCATGCATCTCATCATGCTTATAATCATAAAAGCATATCCCAAAAATTCCTGGGTCGGAAGGTTATGCATCTTAGCAACTTCTTTGAAAAAGCTGTTACTCCACTGGTGGCATATCGTTGATTTGCGTTGTGTTTAATAACATGCCCCTTGTGTGATTCTGGCCGGTAATTTTCTTCATGTTTATCAAAAATAATAATTAGGATGAACCCCATGAGCCATGTCGGCAGGAGAAAAGATCGATGAAGAGCACGCTCAAAAACACTCTCATGTGCACACTCATACCCAAGCAACCAACTATACGTCTAATCGCTTGAAACATCGTAGGTGCACCAGCTCCTTGTGCTGAATTAGATCCCACCTCTTCATTATCAAATAAAGAAACACGAATCCGTTGCAGAAGTCAATACATAGTGAACTCAGTTCACGGCAGATTTTTAAGAGAGAACTTATTCTTGTATTAGTAATCGAGCGACAACAAGTGAGGTTAACCACCTTTAATGATGACAACATTTCACCAGAGCCTCTAAACCTTTATCATTATTACCAGTAGATGCCATACTTATAGATGTCAAATGTGGGAAACAAGTAAACACTTTAGACAATTCGATATATGTATACTCATCAGAGAAAAACTTAAGCCCAGATATTGAACTTTGGAGATTTTGCAGATGTGTCTGGCTGCAGTAGACCCACCTGTTTTGTATGGGATCCAAGATTTGAGCCGCATCCCATGTCATTCCTCACCAAAAATTGAAGGATATCAAATATATCCACATAATCAATTAAAAATAAACTCATAGATAGGATAAAAACCCTAATTTAGTCAACAATATTTTTCTGCCCGTTAGAATTTTTCAGGAACGTTTTTCAGTTTTGTAAAATACCTAAAAAATACTTTTACAACTCCAAAAATTCTGCAATTTGGTGTGGGTAACCATCAGGATGTCTACTATATTATATTAAAAGGATTTGTCGAAATTCCTTCTAAATTAAGAGATATACTCAAAACTCTACAGATGACCAAAAAAAAAAAAAAAACTCAATTTTGTTTTTCACTTTACACTTAATATCCTTTGTTTTCCAATATAATATCAACGTCAACGATTCAGAAATAACCAAAAGTTATTGATACTTAGCTCTTTGTATTGGAAGTGAACGATTTGACGAAACGTATAAGCTCCCCAGATCTCCGCAACAACAACTTGGATTGCCATCTCTTGAAATCCTTTCCGTTGAACTTCTGTGGATTTTTTTTTCAACATCGTTCTTTCCCATTGTTACGAGATAAAAAATAATGTGTTAAGATTGTTGGAATCTTGCAACAATGAACAACAACGTTAGATGTATCAGAATAATATATATAAAGAACTGAATTGAAAAACAACTCTACCACGGACAACTACGAGGGCAGAATCACAGGTTCAACAAGTTGTCCTTAACACATTAGTTCGTGGGTATACTCGAGAAGAGCAATGCTAAACCCCAACGTGCGAAGATGTGTCCAGGATAAGACTGCCCGATATAGCTTGTATTAGCACAATACAAACTACCACTCTTGCACTTATCAACAGGGAAGGAAAAGAAAAAATCAATCAAAAATTATAGGAGAAAAGAAACCTTTAGGGTTTTGGAAACCTTTAGGGTTTAAGATTTCTTGTAAAATAATAGATCATGGATGATGTCTAATTCGTAGGCCCAATACATAAGTTAGCCCATATATTGTTTGCCCACCCCATTCCACCCTAAGTGGACATCCTTCTCTAGAATACCCAATGTGGGATAAACTAAAGAGTTTCATTCACTCAAAGAAATGAGTGAGCATCCAAGACAAAAATCATTTAGTTTAAAACTCATTTTCTCCAACAAAAACCAATCTGCGTTTGTCCCTGAGAGACAAATTTTGGATAATATTGTCGCGGCCACAAAGTTATTCCACTCTATGCATACCTCAAATGTTGTGAAAGGTTCATTTGCTTTAAAACTCGACATGAGTAAAGCTTACGATAGAGTTGATTGGAGCTTCCTTAGCAAAGCTCTTAACAACTTTGGCATAACTGATAGAAGCCATGACCTTTTAATGAGTTGTGTCATTTCTACAACGTTTTTCATTCTAATCAATGGACAATCTAAAGGGTTTTTCAATGGGGAAAGAGGCATACGCCATGGCTGCCCTCTTTTGCCATATCTTTTCACTATTTGTGCCCACACTTTATCTAGTATTATACACAGGATGGAACAGGATATCTATACAATGGTTATAAACTGAATAGAAGAGCGCCAAGCATGACTCACATCATGTTTGCTGATGATGTGATGCTATTCGGATCCACCGACGACAACACAATAACATCGGTGGTGACAATTCTGAATCAGTACTATAAGGTGTCATGCCAATTGGTGAACTACAACAAATCAACCATTCATTTCAGTAAGAATGTTACAGAAGTAAGACAAGAAGAGATTATTACCTTCTTAGGAGTTGGCAGAATGGAAAAAGACGACAAGTACTTGGGAATCAAAATTTACAACAAGGGAATAAAATTGCAAATTATAATTTCCTCATTGAAAAATTTGAGAAGAAGCTTACCTGATGGAAGAGACACTCCCTTCCCCATGCATGAAGGACTGTTCTCATTATAGTCGTCCTTGATCTCATTCCGGTATACTTCATGGTAGTCAGCATGATTCCTGAAACGATTTTCAGTAAGCTTACACAGATCATTAGAGATTTTTGGTGGGGTCATACAGCAGATAGGAGAAAGATACATTATCTCAAGTGGAAATGGTTCAATCTTCCAAAGGAAAAAGGGGGACTTTGGCTTTAGGTCCTTGGAGGACCTCAACAAAGCACTGGTGGCTAAACTAGCTTGGAGACTCTTGAATGATAAAACTTCTCTGTGGAGCAGACTCCTAACAGCTAAATATTTCAGAGATGGTTCCTTCTGGACAACAAAAAAACCAAACATTGCTCATCTACTTGGTCGGCCATTTTGGAGAGTAGTGATAAGTACAACATTTGATTGGAAGGTTGAGTTACTCTATCAACTATTTGATAATTATACTGTTAATCAGATCGTAGGAATATATATTAACAAAGAAGCTGAGGATAAGTTGATATGGATGCACACTACCCATGGTAATTTCACCCCTCAATCTTTCCAGAAGATATTACTTGAGCAAGTGGGAGAGTCCTCCAACTCCGGAAACATTTCTTTCCCATGGAAAAATATTTGGAAGATTAAAAAGGTGGCACCTAAGATCAAAATTTTCATATGGAGAGTCATTCACGATGGTGTGGGAGTATTAAAGAAGATCGACAAATTCATAGATGGGGTCCAACGGACTACAAAATTTATGGCACTTCAGCCGAGAGCATCTACCACCTGTTTCTTCATTGCTCTTTTGCTCAAGCAATTTGGTTTTCCTCTCCTTTGGGACTTAGAATACAGGAAAATCAAAGTCTAACAATCATTGATCTAATGGAGCAATGACTAAATTGCCAGGACAATGAGTATATTTTCTCCCTAGGTACCGCAGTTTGTTGGGCATTATGGAAAACACAAAATGCTTTGTTTTTTGACAACAAGCAAGTTAGTGTGCAGGGAGTTCTCAGGCATGCCTTATTTTGGGTTAATTCCTACTACCTTCAATCTGAGTCCGGTGAAGATATTGAAGAGAATCTGAGTCCTCTTACTGACATTCAATTAAGAGATTTAGATTGGTGTGCTCCTCCCGCTAATACAATCAAAATTAACGTGGATGCTGCTCTTCAAAATGGAGAATTTGCTTGCGCATCTGTTGCTAGAGACCACACAGGAAACTACTTGGGAGCTTGCACTTCTTTGGGGTTATCAAATATCCCGGTTGTGACAGAATCTAATGGATTTCTCTTAGCCATTTATCTAAGTTGTTGGTTAGGTGCTAATTCAATCATCATTGAGGGTGATTGCCAAGTTGTGATCAAGATCTTGAAGGGTGAAGCTTCGTCCTCCCCATGGAGAATATGGAAAACGATCGATGACATAAAAGCTGTCGCGACTAATATTCAATCTGTAGCTTTCAATTTTGTTCCCAAGAGGGTCAATAGTGTGGCACATAGTCTCGCGGCTTATGCAATCATCAACAAAGTCCAGATAAGATGGACTGCTTCTCAAGTTCCTGACATTATTACTAGTCAGAGAATCATTCACTCTAGTTAGCTTTCGGTTCTTTTTGTACCAAAAAAGAAGAAGAGTAAAATCGGATGAAAAACCTCGAATACTATTGTTAAGGGGGTAAAAACTAAGTGCTCCTTGTTTTTTTATTTGTAGATAAAAATTGAAATGCATTGTAAATGTATTGGAGCTTTGACAAATCTCCCGGAGAGATATAATTTTAAATGATAAATATTTATTGTTAAAAAAACTATGAAAATGCTTGATTGGAATGTTTAAGGGTTTGGTAATACGCACACTAGATACCATCTAAGAAACCTTATCAGGTCCAATGACCCGAATATTGTGTTGCTTTCTAAAACTAAAAACAATGACCAAAAGAATGATAGGTTTACGCAGCGACTTAATCTTCCAAGTCAGTACTTTGTGAATCACATTTGTTTGTTTACTGGTTTATTTATGTTGTGGAAAGATGGTATTATTTTGACATTTTGGATACAATACCTAATTTTATTGTTTACCTTGCTAATTTTGATGTCAGGAGTGAGAAAACTCTGCTTGTTGTACGTATGGTGCTCATAGTGATGTAGGTATAGGTAATCAAAGAAATCATCTGACTAGACTAGCCGGTAGGTTCCACTATCCTTGGGTGGTAATAAGTGATCTTAATTTCATCACTGGAAAGGAGGAGTAATTACGAGGTAATTGTCCTTCTCATAGTGAGTTAGATGAAATCTATATATGACCATATAAATTTTCGCAACCTAGATGATATACTTTTCTTAGGTAATCCTTTCACCTAGTTTAATAATTAATAGGGGTGATAGTAGTCTGATTCTCGAGATATTGGATAGGGATCTTGGCATTAATGGAGAGTGGTTTTCTTAGGACATCCATAATCATGCGATCAAAAGCAAAGATCAAAGATTAAAAAAATTGATCTTTACTCCTTCTCAAGAACAGTCATGGATAGTCAAGCGAAACACTGGGTATCGCATTCACATAAGCGAAGTGTTAACTCATCGTTTGAGGAGACGGACGAGAAACTGAAGCTTCGCCTGGTCCAAGCGAGATGCTGCTCTACCGCCTACAAAAAAATAACCTCAAGCGGAATCCCAACATTTCGCCCACTAAACTAAGCGAATCACCACCATTTCGCTTGTCTAAATCCATGATAATGAGCGAAATCTTACCACTTCGCTTATGTGTAAGCGAGTTTCTGGGATCTCGTCTCAGCAAGCGAAGCATTGGTAGACCGCTTGCTCTGGCGAAATTCTAGTTCCCCGCCCGTGTTTTTAAGCGAAATCCTGGGACATCGTTTGTACACATGCGAACCTCTAGTGCATCGCTCAACTATAAGTTTTACTCGTCGATCAGCAATTACTTTTAATCATGTAAAGTCGATTTCGTCGATTAAAAACCAAATTTGATCGCACGACTGCGCTTGAAATTTAGCGATTAAAGATCAAATTTAATCTTTGATCTGGGATTTAATCGATGACTGCAGTTGCTCTTACTTTCCAAATAGTATGCATACTGCTTTTTTTCTCCGGGGAATGATCACTGCCCTGTTCTATTTGTAAGTGTTAGACATCTTAATTCCCCTGGAAAACTTTTTAGGTTTAACAAGTGTTGGTTTTTGGATAACTCTTGCAGAGATCTAATTGGTGCTCAGTGAAATGCTGGTGTGACATGTGATTACCAAAAATCTAGCATCTTTGGATCGCAACAAATATAATCTAAATCATACAAAAGTTTGATAACATATCATAAAATCATCCTATATTAATCTTTAAAAACCACAAATCAATCAAAACTTGAAAAGAATTGACTCAAACATTTAACGTGGTTCAACAATATAATTGTCTATATCCACGGGTAAAAAGATTTGTATTTTTATTATTCATCATTATACATTACAGAAGAAAAGCATACTACACAATGATGATCATATTAATCAAGGATCAATCAAACTAAATTTCCACAAAATCTCATACCTAAACTCTTGCCTATGATTCAATGTCTTTCGTCCAATTTTTCTCCATATTTTCCATCCCTTTTTCCTGTTTATGAGCTTGGTATTTACAGCTAATTTGATGGGTCCCTCCAATTTACCTTTCCACCTATTTATTCTTATCCATCCTTGGTGTAAAATGCAGTCCTGCAAGACTTATTTGTAATTTCCGCAAGACTTGATCATGCTTCCCGCAAGTCTTAACATGCGTATCACTTGTTTTCCGTAATTTATCACTGGTTATCCCGCAGCTCTTTTGCGGTCTTGTATTTAAGTTATTGTTTTTGGATCGGGATGAATGTTGCGGTCTTATTTGAATCATAGTATGTCTGACACGTAGCTCTTAAAAGTGAATCGTCATGCTTTTAGTTCTTTTTGTTCCGCAGCTTGTAAAGTTGATACGTGTCCCTCATGCATCAACGTTCATCATTACTTCTTTATTGTGTCAGACTTTCCCGCAACCTGGTGTCGGTCAGGCAACAAGGCTATCTGTTTTGAGCAGTGTGCCTTACTTTCCCGCAACCCACGTGTCGATCATGCATTAACGCTGTCAGGTTCAAATCTTATCAACTTTGCAGTTGTTAGTTCAATGCTTTAAAAGGCTTTGTTTCAGTGTTTCTCGTCCCATCGTAACTCGCTCCTTCTCCAATAGTTTTTGGACATGCGTATCTTGGATTTTATTCCCTCACAATTTTCCCTCTTTTTTTCTTTCAAATTTAGAAAAGGAAAAATAGTAATTATTATTTTCACACCTGCAATAACTTCTCTTCCCACGCTTAGTTTCACTTTTTTCCGATTTTCTCGCTAGCAGTAATATCTTTTCCCACATTCTTGTCAGTTGGCGGTTTCGAGGCAATTAATTATCTGATAAAGTTTCTCCTTTTTCATTTTTCGATGGTTTCGTCCGTTTCAGCTTTCTCCTATTTAATGCCGATTATTTCCCTCATTCCATTCTTTACACCTTTTGTCTTTTTCTTCTTAAAGTTTTAGTGCTTTTCATTCCTTTGAAGTTTTCAAAGATTCTTCAAAACATTTTCATTCTCCTGAACTTTTGTGATCAAGGATTCTTGCATCGGGATTAAGTTTTTTCTCTTTTCAATCAATAGATTTTTCTTATGTCTTTCACTTCATTGTAAGCAATCCTTTTGCTTTTTCCTTTTCGTACTTGTTTGTTTATCAATCTCTGTATCTGAACCTTTTTGGATTAATCATTGATGATGATGATGATGATGATGATTATGTTCTTATTTGTTTATTATTTGTTGGAATGAATGATGATGATGATTTCTCTTTTTGATGATTGGTTGTTTTATTATGGTCCCTTCTTTCTCCTGATCAGAAAATTATTGGCTGATTTACATTTTGATGTGATGATCATCTTATCGTTCTTTTTCTTACATCTTTCCTGCTTTGTTCTTGCTTTGATTGTAATAAACTTATTTTTTTTCTTGCTTTCCTGTGCAGATAGAAATTCATCATGGCTGGAAAGAATAATGTCAAAGTTACTGGTGATGCTTCTCATCAGGATGATCAACCTTTGTTTAGGAAGTCATCTCGATATCCTGTATCAAAAAGTCTCCCTTCTGGATCTACAAAGCCCGCAAGTGTTCCTGTTGCGGTCAGCAATCCTGCTCCCAAGAACAAACGGGCTCATGAAAGTTATAGCTTTAAATCAGTGAACCTTGAGGAATTCAAAAGGAAACATAATCTTCACCGATCCAAAGTCTCCTTTTATGATAATGTTGAAAATGAAATTACCCTGGAAATGATGGAAGGTTTTGATTACAACAACAACAAGTTATTAATCCCTGCGGGAGCATTATATGCGGGCCTACAACTTCCTTTGTATCAGAGCGAAAATCTTTTTCAGTTTGAGGTTCTTGCCAGCCGTAACCAATCCCAGCAAGGCTTAGTGCGGTCTGTCACTCAATATAATGAGAATTAGTGGCGCGTACTGGATGAATGTAGCATGCGAAGCCAAGGAAGAACCAATTTTACCTGTTATGTTCCAAACCCTGTGGAACGTAAACATTATACAGTGGAGAACTTTCACGCTACCTATGCGGATAACATTGCCGCGAAGAATTACAAGAAATGGAGCGTTGGCCCGAGCCTCAAAGGTGGTGAGAGATTCCGCCTGCTAGAGGAAATTGATAATGCCAAGCTAAAGTACATTCCGGGGACAATACTTCCTCTAAGGGAAAGAATCTGCGAGGATCACGACTACAAATGGTACCGTACCCCTCTAGTCATTGAGGGTCCATGGGTTTGTGGATCCGTCCCTGATAATGTGGTCTACGGTCTTTTTACCCGCTTCAATGGTTACTGCCCTTGGCGGCTAAATTTTACTGACTTCAAGTTTGCACTTATCACCGTGGTACGTAAAGTTTCTGTCTTTTGTACTTTATATATTGCTTAATGGTTAGAGTTTCTCTCTGATGGTTAAAATTTCCTCTCTCTTTTATAGCCGTAAGCTGACGAAGGCGCAAAAGATGATGTGAGAGTGAAGCGCAAGGCCGCAACCTCTGCAAAAAGGTATTGTTTTAATCCGATGAATTCTAATATTCCTTAGGAATTTCATTTAATGAATTATTCCGGTTCATTAATAGGATCGGAAGAAGGTGAAGGGCGCACCCCGTGCTTCCACGGACATGGAAGAGGGAGAAATTCGAGATTCTCCCCTTCGTCGTCCACTCTTGAGAGGTGAAGGAAGCTCTTTCCCAGAAAGACAAGAAGAAGAGTAGAATATACCTCAAATAACAAACTTTGAGTCTGCGGAACAAGTTGGTGTTGCGGAAGAAATTTCAAATGCTGCCATCAATTTCTCGCACCAAACTGTCGTTCCCGATCCTTATTTTTTCCTTCAATTCTCTCCTTTGGTCGTTGATGAGCCACTTGAAGCTGCCACAAGTGAAGATGATTCAACTGATGAAGAGGATTACAACACTCAAGATGATCCTAAAATTACTTCGACAGAAGTGGATCCGCAAGCATATGTTGCGGAAGCAGACGAGTCTGTGGACACTAGTACAGCGGGTAATGTGCCCACAAATACTATGGCAGAAACTGGACCTGTCATGGTTAATGTTGCGAGTGTGGCTGCTGCTGATGCAGTACAGGCAAACATGGAGTTCCCGCAAACGAGTAAAGGGAAGGGAATTGCAGAAGCTTCAAATCTCTTGGAAAATAAAGAAGAAGCCTTCCAATGGTTTATGTCAAAGAATCTTTTATCTATTCCAAGCAATTCTTTACCAGTGAAATAAGATAGCGCTTCGGTCTCACGCTTGCGAAAGTGCATGGAGGCTGTATCATACGAAGTGGTTAAAGATGCTTGGTTGAAAGATCAAGGTGAAGATGTTGACCCCACATTCCACATTATCGAACCTTCTTATCTTGCGGAAACTTGCACTTGCGGACGGACAAGTATATTTTTTTCCGCAACAAGCTCTTCTACAGGTATTTTAATTGTTTTTATACCCTTTGATTTCTTCTTATTTTTAGTTCTATTTATAACTTTAATTTTGCATCTTGGACGGGGTCAAAGCACCGTACATACCGCGTACCAATTCTTCAAAGCGGGGTCCACAATAATGGAGTCCCAATTTAAGGCTGTAGAGAATGATGCTTTGGGCTTAAAGCGGGAAAATGACGTGATCCGCCAACAATTGCTTGATCTTCAGAATCAAGGTTTTATTCTTTCTTCTAGTTACTTTTTTTTATTTCACTTGTTTCTGAATTACTTTATGGGATCAGCGGGGGATTCAGAACTTGTATTTAGGATGCTGCGTAGAATTATACAGTTGAGAGATCATGGTGTAAGAGTTAATAATGATCTTGTTGATAGTCATGATTTGGTCTCACAGAAGTATGATGAATTAGAATCGCGGCATCGGCTTTTATTTGTGGATAAGGGTCGCAAGAAAGTAGAGTTTGATGCCACTTTATTGTGGACTAAAGATTGCATTTACAAGGCACGGGCCAGATATGATAAATTGGAAGAAGAGAACCGCAAGCTTTGTGTGGAGCGGCAGAATATCCTTGTGGGATTTTCCCGTTCCTGATCGTATCACCATTCACAGATTTCTTCGTACATAGCTCAGCTCATTGAGGACAGAGACAAGTCAACTTCAGAGGCTTATGCTAAAGGAAAAGCCCTTGCAGATGCTCAAGCTATGATCCGTAATTTATCTGATTTTATTCTTCATCGTGAGAGCAACATTTTCCTCCTGCACAAAGAAGTAGCAAGGTGTACATCTAAATTAAATCGTCTGCGGGATACTGAAGAAAAATTAAATCAGTGTCAACAACATCTTGAACAACTCAATACCAATTATAACAAGCTTTCGGGAGAATATGATTTTCTCTATGTTACTAAAGATGCAATGGGTCGCGAATTAACAGAGTTTGAATCCCTCGCAAGAGGTATCCCATTTTACCGTATATTTGAATTTTAATATTATTCCCGCATTGATTAACCCGTTGTTTTTGTTTCAGGATTTGAGGAGAAATTTAAAGATGCAGCCGCAAGAGTTGCTAAGGCTGAAGGTGAGCTTGGTGCGGCAAATACTAGGATGGAAGAGCTCAGCAAGCAACTAAAGCTAGCTTCTATCAAGGCTAATGAAACACAAACTCAGCTAGAGCTTGCCTCTTCCAAGGCCAATGAAGCGCACGCTCAACTGGAGCTTTTATATTCTAATATCAAAGAAACTGAAAATAAATTACAACAAGAAGTTGCGAAGAATGAAAGACTTGTTCGGGATTTATCTACTGTTAAAATTTTGGAAGACAAAAGTCCAAAATTGCGAAAAGGAAGTAAATCAATACAAAATGGAAATTGAAAATAGAAAATCTTATATTCCATGGTTACGAGCCAAAACTCGAGTTTTAATTGCAAAAGCAGTCAACAATACTCTTGATAAAGTACAAGCTGATAGATTTCCTAAAATTTACAAGCGCAAAGATGTTCCGGATAATCCTCCTCTTGAAGCTGATGTTCCCGCTCCTTAGCTTTCTTTGATGTTGCTTTATTTTTCTTTACTTCCAAATTGTATTTGCACTTTTATTTTGCTTTGTATTTTTATTCCTGCAAAACAATTCAAGAATAT
>JAJJMC010015859.1:395329-511092 GCA_023531435.1 Papaver californicum | reverse complement strand
CTCACTAGAAATTAAGGTGCAAATTAGACACTAAAATGTGTCTATCATAATAATCTAGGCTAATCTAGATTATTGCTAAACTATTGACCGGTTTCCTTAATGGGGATATTTCATAATATCTCTTCCTTGATGGACGATCGAGATCTAAAGATAATACTAAATCCTTGGAACTTGGTCCTTTTTCTACCTATAAAAGCAACACAATACCTATTAATATTGTGTTCTTGAATTTATAACTCATTACATAAAAGGTCAAGAAGAAGAAACCAAGAATTCCATTGCAAGGTATAACTTTCCAAGAGGATTGTTTTTTTTTTTTACATCAATGGCTTTATCAGGTATATCTCTACTACATATATGCATATGATGACTATCATATTGTGTAAGATCCTACCATCATGTGTATAATATAAATTTATATTTTTAAACTCCATGATCATCCATGATTTTATGTGTTGTTGATAAAAAAATCCATCAGTATATCTGTTTTTGATCCACAATAAATCATACTAATCATATTTATACTTATGCATTATGATTTATTAAAGCATACATGAATATAACATACACCAGGGTTTATGAACATCTCCTGCTCATTATTTCTTAATCGATTGATGTTTTTTATTTTATTTTTCTTACATGAAACATGTATAGTATGTTTGATGACGTGGTTTATAAATAAAAATAACTAAAAAATTGTATTTTATGCGGCTAGGATTAGTTTATTTTTAATATGTATTGTTTGGTTATTTTTAAAAGCATATTGGGCTTGATTCAAATCAAATCCAGGACCTTATATAAGGAGTACATGTATGATTAATCCATCTCGCTTGAAATAACATGATTACGTAGGATTTTTGCTTGACGTGGTATAACAAGTATACAATTAGGGTTAATCAAAGCCTAATTGTATACAAGTTATTGGTTTTTGTTATCTTTCAGATGGTCTTTACAAGTTACATTTATCATCATTAATAGATAGACAGGGTTTTCAATTTCAAATTGTTAATAGATGTTTTAGTTTGTTCAGATTATAAAATTATTGGTTCTTGTTATCTTTCAGATGGTCTTTACAAGTTACATTTATCATCATTATCAATACCCGGAACCCATTTAACCGTGCATCATAATGATAAAACTGAACATGTTGAGGGTAACTCCTCGTTCTTGTGTCATAATGCCAAGTCATATACACATAGCAAATGATCATATTTGATCAAAAACACCCACTATGCACATAGCAAATGATCAAATTGACCTCTTAAACAGTCTGATTCGAGTAGATGCTATGCATGTCATAGTCTTTGTCGAGCGATGAAGACTATACCGCTTATCGCTTATCTCATCCAATGGTCCTGGATGGAACTCTTATAAATACCCAATTTAAAACTGAATTCAACTCACACATTCTCTACACCTCAATCTCTCACACGCGTTTGTGTTAATCTAAATCAAAACTCTCCTCATTTTAATCTAAGTTAAAACTCAGTCAATTTTTTTCTGCATAATGGATTCTCAAATGGTTGCTCCTGCTAGAAAAGTTCGTGGTACAACTTTTACAATTTCCGAAGATGAAAGCATTTGCAGAAATTATGTTCGTTACACACTAGATAACATCAATGGTTGTTCTCAAACAGGCACAGCTTGTGGAGCAAGATATTTGCAGGGCTTAAAATGGAAACCATGAACATAAATTCACGTGATGCAAATGCTTTGTGTACTCGCTTCACTAAAATGAGCAAAAAATTAAACCTCTATGTTGATCATATCCAACAATGTGCTCGTAAACCACCACCGAGTGGTGAATCACCATTGAATATGAAGAAAAGGTGTCGGAGGGAATGACAACTAAAAAACGGTGGACCATTTGAACTCGAAGGGTGTTATGATATCGTAAAATATTTGCCCAAATTTAATTATGCAATTTTAGTAAATATGCAGCAATTTCTTATAAGGTCACCATACGACGTTGGTGGTTCCTCTACACCAACTTCAAGTCCCGGTTCACCACTTTCTTCACCGACTAACCCACCACCACTCCCTAATTTTGATCTCAATGAAACTAATACCAAGAAACGAAAAGGTTTAGGATGAACAACAAAAAACAAGCTAGAAAATTAGCCCAAGAAGAAGAAGGGTCTGAAAATTTTAACATGACCGAGTTTATGACTCACCAACGAACAACTGAGAAATAAAGATCCGTTGACCGGAAGGTCATGAATAGGGAGTTGGAAAAAAGTCGTCTTTCTCAAGAGAAATTTGTTAGCCATTATGACATGAGTAAGATTCTTTCAATGGACACCACAATAATAAATGAGGATCAAAAGTTTTTATGAAAGCTGCAATGTGACAAGTTAAAAAGGAAGGAAGTCGAAGAACATTTGCAACCTCAAATCCCAGTTGAGGAGGAAGAAGAAGATGATGAATATTTTGAAGATGGTGAGGTTCAAGTCCTTCATTAATGTAATAGTTAGTTATTAAGATGTATTTTTCTTAATAATTATTATGATGTAATAGTTAGTTATTATTTGAAATAAAATAACTAGTTAGTCCAATGAAGTTTTTTTTTTCTATTACTTGAAATACATATTACATAAAGGAAGTAGAAACAATGCAAACATCTTAACAGTGCATACAAATTAATAATTGAGACGAGTAATGAGGAACTCCTTAAGGATGTGGAACAAGCTTCGTATTTGAAATTCTTTCCTTTCCATCTTCGCCATTCACTGAAAGCTCTCTCACCAATCTCATTAACGATGTAGCCCCTAAGTCGATATCGATTGACAATCCGAACTAAAGCTATAAAGTCTACTACTCGTCGCTTTATATTTTAAAATCTTACAAACAATTGAGCTATATTACGGTTATAAGGGTTACCGATGTTAGCGCAAACTTTTTAATAAATTCTTGTCTAATAACTAAAGCTAGGAGTACCATTTTATCTTTGTTCTGCACCTCTGGCCGGATAACACACTCCATAGTTCTGCAAGTGATGAATCTTCTTCCCGAGTGAACTTAGCTTGAGCCATGGTCAAGAAATTAGAGTGAGATTAGAGGAGATGAGTTAGAGTGAGAAAGAGAAAAAGAGTATGTATAAAAGTTTTGTGGGAGGTATGATTTATCTTTGGAAGGGATATATATATATATATAGGAGAGGAAATGAGTTGAGAGGGCAACGACTATATTTTTTCCAACGATTACAAAAATAGCAGTTGTACTCCACGTCGTCCATACTACCAACGATTAGAAAAAAGAGTCGTTGCACTCCATCCACGTCATTAAAATAAATATTACTTAGAAAATTAAAACTTGTAATAAATTACTTTAAATTAAAAACTACTACATAAACTAAAAACTTAAAACAACACATCAAATTAAACTTCACATAGCCCCCCCGCTCTGCCATACTCGTCCCAAAGATTCGCAGTCAAGTCTTGTATTAATATGTTGTACAAATTTGCGTCTTGGATATGATTTTCCATTTGATTATAGTTCCTTCCAGGTACCCCATGTATTGGTATAACCTCAGGCCTCAAATCTTCATCGGGGTGGTTAGTCCAATTCTTATCACACCGGGTTTCTTGGATGACCATGTTATGCAGAATGATGCACGTAAGTATAGTCTTATGCATTTCACGAGCACTTAAACCACGGTGGGGTCCATAAACTATAACGAACTTCCGCTTAAGAATTCCAAAAGCCCGTTCCACATCCTTTCTGAAAGCTATTTGCTTCGTGTTGAAATACCTAATTGAGCGACCAACATCGCCTGGGGGGGGTGACGGTACACTTGAACTAAGCTAGACAATCTAGGATAGATTCCATCCGCTAGATAATACCCGTGAGTGTATTAGTACCCATTGATAGTGAACCTTACATCGAGGAAAATTTTATACCTGAGGTCTTCAAACAGAGGCGACTTGTGCAGAACATTTATGTCATTTTGTGAACCCATCAGAAAAAAAAATCATGTTATATCCAACAATCATAAGAAACGACAACTTCCAAAATAACAGTTGATTTTGGGTAATGACCCTTACATTGACCTTTCCAATACATAAGACATCCTTTCCATGCCCAATTCATGCAGTCAAGACTCTCTAGTATTCATGGAAATCCCTTATCCTGGTTTTGTTTTAATATTTGAAGAACATCTGCATCCTTTGGTTTTCGTAAATACGTTGGACCAAAATGATTAATCATTACTTCGTAAAACAATAAAAGATACTTATATGAAGTTGTTTTTTCCATACGAATATACTCATCGTTAGCATCCGCTGGACGACCGAACCTAGAATTCTTAGGACCGAGGTAACCTTTTGTTCTGGAATATGACCTGTAATATTCAATGCATCAAATTGATAATTGAATTTAGGGAATACTCGACAAAGCTTTTTAATAATCTTTACCGTCAAGTGTCGGGGCATGCGGAATCGACGTTGGAAATCTTGGTCAGAGAATACTAACCAACATTGAAATAATCGTGCATCAGCTTCAGGTGCCACTCTTCCCGATTACGATACACATATCTTTTTGTGAATACTTTTTTTGGCTCAGGAGCTGTTGGTATCTGCCCCGATAGTTCTGCTGTTATCATAAGGTTGGTAAGTTCTATGTCTTTATCATACTCAGCTTCCATTTGTTGCAACACCCGAACATAAGTTTCTTGCTGTGTTTTAAACCAATCCATAATAATTTTAGTTTCATCATCAGAACAATCCATCGACTGTGAGTTAAATGTTAGATAGTTTAAGAAATTTATGAATTGATTATAGAAATAAATAAATAATAGTATGAGTTGAAAGAAATTTTGGGGTATATGTATAGAAGAAGGAAATTTGGCCGTTTTTGCATGAATACGACCTTTGCCTGAAAGTAGCCGTTAACGGCTATCTCTTTGTCGAGCGACAAGGAGATAGCCTCTTAGAGCTTTTCCCATAGTGTCGCACCATGTTTTTCCAGCCAGGTGGCTGAACAAACTAACCCATTTGATATGGGTGCATAGGACTTGGCCTAAGAAGCTGAGATATTCCGTGAAAAGCCTCAAAGATTGGTAAAAGATAGGATTCTAAAAAACCTAGACTTTACTAATTATAAGAGTTGTGTGTATTGTAAAGGTAAGGTGACAAAATACACAAATAAACCTGGCAAAATTAGGGCCTACGAGAATTATTTTGGCTATACCAAATTTTGTGTCCACCTATATTAGTAGATAAAGGGTATATAATTTTGCACGGAAATACTAAATTACCCTCTACAAAAACCTAAAATTACAAAGTAAAAGTAAACCTAATTACTTAAACTGATTACTCCATTTCTATTTCATCAAACGATTCTTATTCTTCTCTTATACTTTTTTCTCTCTCTTCTTTTCCATTTCAAACCCAACAACGTCAAAAATTGACGATTCAAAAAACGATTAATCGTTTGATTTTTTTATATAACAAAAATGGCAAGACGAATGAACCATCACAGTAAAGGAGCAACTCTACCTAGTGGAAGCAATCCAGGAATTACAAAAGCAATTAAGCATAAACCGAAGAAAAAACGGTTACGTAGGAGGAAGACGAAGAAACTCTTAGCTCGATACAGCAAATGGCTCAAAGCATGTTCTTTTTTTATCATCCCATCACTCTAAATTAGGTTTCAATCACATGCCAAAACTCAAAAATTGAAAATTTTGATTTCTGGGTTTTCTGTGAAACCCAGAATCATCCGATGTTCATGTCCACATTGAACGATTCAAATGTGAATTGTTTGATGTTCATGCTCCTGTCGAACGATTCCAGGGTAACTGAAAAGACATAAAATATCGACCCAGAATCGTTCTATGTTGACATTAACATGTAACGATTTTAGGTCGAGTTGAAACTGAACATTTATCTGAATCGTCGGATGTGGACATCACTATCAAACGATTCAGGATAGAGAGGAAACCAAGTGCGTCTGTTGGTTTTTTATCCTACAATCATTGGTTATGAACACCAACATAGAACGATTCTGAACTGTATCAGAATCGTTGGATGTGGACATCCATATCTAACGATTCTAGATCGGAAAAAAAACCCAATGTCTCTGTTGGTTTTTTAGCCTAGAATCGTTGAATACGAACACCAATATCGAATGATTTTGTAGTCTATAATGCTAGGAATCATTGGATGCAGATGTATCATGGTGGCCGATTCTACTCTTAGAATTCGTAATTCACTTGAATCGATTGTTGATTATCGTATGTTGTCGTATTCTTTAGGGATAAGGGCAAGGGAAATGCACCGCAAAAGAGAGCGAAGAAAAAACATGATCTTGCTTCTCCTCAAAGATTGGTACCTCATCGAAAGGACAGTAAGAACTTGGCAGCTAACCACCTAAATTTGAGCACCAAAGAGAAGAAGATTCTTCGTCTTTTGACACACAATTTGATAGACTTTCGGGTAAAGAGGAAAGTAATAAGGAAGATAGTGAGAGCAGTGACGGAGGAGGACCACCAACACCACCACAACAACCACAAGAACCACCACAAGAACAACACGGAGATAAAGGTGCACCACTGCCAGGAAGGAAGAAGAAAGGAGCATACAAGCCAAAGTATGAGATGATGTTAAAGAGCCCCCCCCCCCCCCCCCCTCTCGATGAGGCCATTCCTGGGTTACCTGGCGAGGGAAGAGAGTTGCTATGGGGGTACCAACACAGTTAGGCTGCTACGGTCTGTGCAACCACGGTAAATATCTTCTCCTTATGTTGTATATCGTCTACTTTTTTATTTAAACTATCATGCACTTTCTAATTTGTCGTGATATGTTATTTAGGATCACATCGATGTCGTGCTTCTTCTAAAACACCAATCGTCAATTAGCAAAATGGATTATGGCCGCTGGATGGAGAAGCACCCGAAGTAAAAAGGATCGTCGAAGGAACGAGGTTTGATGTATGGAGTCAACAACTCCGGGGTTTGTATGACAAGCCCTTTTTTTCTGCCTTCCTCGAGACATATTATGCGGAAACAGATACTTTTCATCTTCCGTTTGGGCAAATGACAATAACCCCAAACGATGTATAGTTGATCATTGGTCTCAGCGTTGGAGGTAAAGCCATGAGGGGGCCCAACTACTCGAATGAGGTTAGTTGGGAGGACATCTACAAATTCACCTCTAAGGTGTTTGGTTGGGATGCGGACAAGACCACGAGGGAGATGACGGTGGTGAAAGACAAAAAAAAGAGAATATTCCATCTCAGCCACCTTAGGGAAGAGTTCTAGGGAACAAAGGATCTTCATGAAAGAGGTGAGTTAACCCTACATCGTATCACTGCTACCGCCACCACATATATACTTTACATTTTGGGATCTGTTATCTTCCCCTACGTTTCCGGTTCCCGGGTGAACGCCAACTACATACAGTTAGTGGAACCATTGGAGAAAGTCAGCGAGTACTCTTGGGGCACTGCTTGCCTTGCATACTTGTTAAATGAGATGGGAAAGTATACTAGGGTAGACAAGACCCAATTCGGAGGGAATGTGGCTCTTCTCCAGGTGTGGATATGCTTGCACTTCCCAGAGTTTGCTAAAAGGCCGGTGTGCAAGGGAATTGGGAAGGTGATTTTTTTGGAAGCAAATAATCCTACAACGGCAAGGGGAAGAGTCAGGAGAAGGACCTCCTTGAGCTGAGGTGGCGTCTGGACAACTTGACGACGACGGATGTTGTCTTTAACCCTTACAAGAAAGCAT
This sequence comes from Papaver californicum, assembly GCA_023531435.1. NCBI lineage: Eukaryota > Viridiplantae > Streptophyta > Magnoliopsida > Ranunculales > Papaveraceae > Papaver > Papaver californicum. The sequence continues at coordinate 503,366 of JAJJMC010015859.1, read as the reverse complement.
TTAAGGATAGAACGTTGGTTGGGTTCCCAGAACAATGTTATTATGAACTTCTGTTTCACCCCAGAGGCTATGTAATGTTCAACCCGACAAGAGTGGCGAGGCAATATGGTGTTATGCAAGGAATCCCTTTTGATACAAAACACAAAATTGATATGCCTGACTGTAAGTCCCTTGAGAATGACATTGTGTTTGTTCATGATCTGTTACCATCATCCAGTGATTGGGAGGATAGGGCGTATCGCATTTTTGGCTTGGGTAAGGATACCAACTCAGATGAAGAAGCATCTCCAGAATACATGTCGTCGTACCGTAACGTTTCTCATACTCGTGTGATACGAATAGACGAAAGACCCTTGATCAAGGATCAGGATAGAGCTCTTGATATTCTGGTACGTGTTGTGGTCTCTTATGGTATGTTACGAGGGTTTAACATGAACCGTAACTTGTTTGTTGGTTGAAATGAAAACAGAGAAAACGAATCACGTACCTGATCAACAAAGCAAAAATATGATCAGAAGAGGAGAACATGTTGCGGAGAACTAGGCAAAGATTGAAGAATATCAAGCTCTGGAGGATGAACAAGCTGGTGCTAATTGGGGGAGGCGGCGAAGCCGGTGCCAACAAAGAAACCAAGAGTGAGAAAGGCTGCTCGGGACGAATCAAGCAGTGGACAAGGACCTGCCAAACGAGGTCGAGATGGTCGTGGTCGTGGGGAAGACGGTGATGTGGTTGAATGAATGCTTTCTTGTTTTTCAAACTTCTGTCTTTCACTTTGGATAATTATGTCTTTAATTTATGTTTGTCGTTCGGATTTAAACATATGGATATTTAGGTTTATTAGTTTATTAAGGAACAAATTTAGTTGGTTTTAAAATTGTTGTGTATGCTAAGACGCGACAAAAGAACTACAATTCGGGCCAATTTATCAATGGAACTTTGGATGTTTTTTCTGCTAAAATCGTTCAACGTGGATAAACCTATCCAACAATTCTGAACAGAAAAACCAGGTATTCAGAATCGGTTGATGTCAACGTTCATATCAAACGATTCTAGGCAGAGAAAAAAACCGAACTTTCTGTTGGTTTTTTGGCCTAGAATCGTTCGATGTGGGCATTCATATCTAACGATTCTATGCGGAGAGAGAACCAATTTTTCAGCTGGGTTTTTTGCCTGGAATCGTGCGATGTGGACATCCATATCGAACGATTCTAAGAAGAGAAAATGTCAATTTTTCATGTTGTTTTTAGCTTTGAACCGTTCAATGTGGACCTATGTATAGAACAATCAATCCTAGTCTTTGATATTTTCGATAACCCAAGAATAGTTCGATGAGGTCTTACATATCGAACGATTCATACGGAATATTTCACATAAATTTTGAGTTTTTCGAAAAAAAATAGTCGTTGGGTCTACCTATATATAAGAAGGACCTCTATCCCTGATCCAACTTGTCACAAACTTACGCCTTTTACTCACTCTCACTTCATCCACCACTCAAATAGAATCGGGGAAATTGATTGGGAACCGGATAAAGATTTGGAGCTCGTCAAGTCGTTCACTCTCGTCTTCCGCGAACGTCCGTTTGAAATTTATTCGATGTTGTGGAAGAGAGTCAAATAATTCTTCTATGACCGCACCGGGAACCCTAACCATCGCAAATGGAGAGACCTAGCTTTTAGATTCCACCATATCAAAAGCGAAATGCGAGAGTTCCGTAAAATAATAAGAATGGTTCACGAGCATCATCCTCAAGTTTCTAATAACGATAAATTGAGTAGTTCGGCATGTTTATCCCTCTGTCATCGTCTGATGTTTGCATACTAACGTGTAATCGATTTAATTTCAGGCCGAGCGATTCCATAGCCTATGGCGAATTCGAAATGGGGAAAGAATGTTCATGCACACGAGGGAATACGACGTGTTGAACCAACGTGCTCGGAGGTTCATTAACGATATATTAATGTGCGAGCTTTAAGAATACGCGTACTAGATCATGTAATGTAATGCGCTAATATCCTAAACTATGTAATGCAACGCGTTAATTTCCTCAACTATGAATGAAATTTGTCTTCAATGAATGTATCCTAGAATCGTTTTGTAATAACAACAACATCGACCGATTATTAGAATCGTTCTTTATAAAATGAAACATCCAACGATTCTGGTGTTCTTTGTGATTGAAGTTAATCAACCCAGAATCGACATACGTTATCCTTCGTATCCATCGATTTTGGGTTGATTAACTTAAAAAAATAATCAAAATTCTAAAATTCTGGCAAGTTTTGATGATTACTTAACACTGGTTGATCTCACAACTAACATGATTAAACAACCACTAATTGAATTAATTAACACTAATTAACCATGAGATAAATTAGATATTGATATAAATAGTTAAATAAAAAATTTTGACATTCACTTTATAATGACTATATATATTTTTTAGTGGTAAGACCAAAATAATTCTCATAGACTACAATTTAATCAGGTAAATAAAGGAGCCATGCACTTCTTAAAATTATACACACAAATGTTGTAAATAAATGAGACATAAAAATTTCGCACTCCTTAAAAATATACACACAAATATTTATGGACCCTTCGATGTTCCAAATTTTGGAGGGGGATTATTTTATAACCTTATGATTTTTTTAATAAAATATCAATACGGGACATCCGGCACTATTTTATTTTGTTTCTTGTGTGCAAGTTCGAATTAAAAAAATCCAAACAGGTGCAGTCTGAACACACACGTACACAGTACATCACCCTTCACAGAAGAGGTTCTAAACAGAGAAAACAACAGTAATAATGGTTCAATCAACCAAATTATGAAAGATTCAGCCAACAAATGAAAGTGAGAAAGAAGTAGTATCAATGTCATCCTCATCTAACAGTAGAACATGACCTTTTTCACGTTTTCCATGATAGCAGGGAGTGGTCTAACTGGAACAGGAGTGGCACTAGCTACTGGCCTTGAGTTGCTGCCTGCACCCCTACTCGTTGGGACAGCATTGCTTGTTACCACTCCATTTTCAGAACTCTCCTGATCCATCATATAGCAGCGTGCTCGAAAAGCAGCAAGATGTGCATAATATGCCGGAGGTACTGCAAAATGTAACCATATCCAACACAATCAATCACAGGATGTGTCATATAGAATGAATACATCAAACCTATTCTATAAAATTTCAAAATAAAAATGAAAAAAAGAGAGAGAGAGAGAGCAGACCAATGGATACAGAACTGGTGCACCTTGCATACCTGCAAAGAGGCCGATATCAATACCAGTATATCCAATAAATATGAAAGTAAAACTGAAGAATTAGACAGTACGAGAAGGTTTTCATACGTGTAGCATAGATTATTGGTAAGAGTCTGAAGTTCATCAGCTGTAAACTTGTTGTCATCCCAAAGTACATGATAATGAGCTGGTCGACTTGTTCCCTTTGCAGTATTTACATTAAGATATGAACAAAATAAAACTCAGTATAGAGAGCATCCTCTAAAGTATTAAATATTAAAAGAGGGAATCAATTTCAATTATCCTTAAAATTTCAATCTACCTTGATGCCTTTGTGACTGCACAAATAAAAATCAAATTCGGTGGGGTGGCAGATACTGGAGTCGACAACAGTTCCTGCAAGAAACAAAAAGAAAACTAAATCGTACATCTTGAAACTCTCAAGACTTATGGAAACACTAATACGTGATAGATACAAAAATGATTATCATGAGGTTGGAGCATAACGAAGTACCTGGTAAGATGTTTCCGTATTTGATATTTTTGTCACCTACATTAGATCTATTATTATCTGCAAACAATCTTGTGCGATGACGCTTTTGAACGATTACAAATGTTACAGGGGGTTGATAATCTTGCTGCATAGCACTGCATGCCTGAAAAGGAGTGGGAATAGTTAACAAGCAAGTTGGCAGAATCACCTAACCAACAAAAATTTAGAAAGAGCAGAACACGATCTTTATACCATGCGGATGGCATGCAGTTCATGAAATAGAACTTGATAAAACTGGCCTTCACTAACACCATCCCTGCATATTTAGAAAGTATTGTTGTCATGTTAGGTAAAATAAGTGACAAATAGAGAAAAATAAGAAAAATGTTATACCTGTAAAATATAATCCTCTCAGGTTTCTCTCCAGTTGCTATATAGAAAGAAAGTAGGAGTTCCCTAGATCATACAAGAAAATCAACTCTAATTCAATACCCATATTTCTCAATTTATGTTTAAGCCAAGACACAAAGCTGTCTTCTGCTAATAAAATAGATCAAACATAGCATTTGACTAGTTTATATCAGCCATGGAAACGATAGAAAAGAAAAAACTTACTTGACCATGCCTCCTTTGATGATTTCACCATCAGAATCACGGGTCTCTGTGTACATCTCTTCGATGATTTCCTGGCGAGAAGCTTGAGCACAAACCAAACCAGCATACTTCGTGACTTCTGGCCAATCTTGAGATGCCACAACCTGAGCAAAAGTTTATAAGATAAAATGTGTGTGATATGTTATGGGTGTGTGTGTGAATATGTGCACAAGTAAATAGCATGATTTGTGTGAGCACTATTGCTTAGATTCTAAGTGTTTACGGTATAAATCTTACAGCAGCAATAGAGGGAGCATTTGGTTCCCCAGGGCGGGGATGGGTTACATCGGCACCAAATATGATGGTTGGTCGGTCACTGACCAGAGGTATGCGCCTTGACAACGCATCAACAAGGACTGTGTTCCTTCCACCAACTTTCACATTTATCTTCAGCGCTACATTTGCCAAATACTTCCTTTGTGGCTTATAAACATGCTTCGTAAGACAACACTGGGAAACAAGTCCAAGTTCAGTCTCACAGATACGCTTCACATCACCTGTAAGTATAGGTTGAGAAAAATGTAAATGACAAAATAATTTAAGAGAAAAACGAAAGATGACAGCCAAACAAAAAACCACCCATTGCTGGCAAGAGATAAATTTTGAAGTGAGCTAAGTTCCTCACCGTAGAGAGAACCGTTACTGTCCGGCAAAATAACAACTAACAGGTCTAGCTCCTTGCCTTGCGGCTGGAGTTTGGTCTTGACATACTTGTTGAGATCCTTTAAAGCTCTATCGGGATGATCTGGACGAGTAGCCATGTATGGTGGATAGATTGGATCAAGGTTATATATCTGGACAGATCAAAACAGGTATAATGAGAGGACAATAAACTAACAAGGAATAAACAAAAACAATCATATAAAAGCTGGTAGCTTTTCATATACTAAATAGAGGAGATCTTCGAACTGTACCATGCCATGAGTGCAGCACATTTGCGCAAGCTCATCACAGAAATTAATCACAGAAACTTCTTGCACATTGCGTGAAAAGTTTATGCATACCCAGTTATCCACTCTTCCGGGATTCACCATTTTCTAAAAAAGGGAAAAAAATAGATCTTACAAATGTTTATATCGCATATCACATGATTCAAATTACCAGCATGAGTTAGCTTTGCCAAGATCTTTTGAAAAGGGATGTCCACCACGAGACATGATTTGGATTGTGCACATATTTGAGTTCAGGCTGGACTCAAGATAAATGCAGTCCTTTTTCTTCTTACTTTTTTTGTCTCTAATTTCGCCTCACGATCAATGAAATTCTTAAATAAATGTTTAATAAAGCACAAGTTTAAGAATAATTCATGTATTAGACTATTAAAGAAGGAGTGAAAATCTTCTAACTACTAGCTACCTAAAAATGCTAGAAGAAGAAAGTTAAAAATTTAGAAAACAAAACCTTATCAAGCATGTTCCACTGCCCGACTGTTGGCAAGCAACTCCTCTGCCTTCCTGTCTCGTGATATTTAAGCTGCATGAGCAACAACGGTCATTTCTAAGCTCTGAAACTATCAATATGTAGACAATATTTGTGTGCATTCATTTACCAAAGGAGCAGGTAGTATGCGGGCTTCAACGGAAGCAAGTTCCTTGCTGATCTCGATACCAAATTCCTTTGCATAGGGGTCCTTGTCATATTCGTTTTGACCAACCGTCTAAAGAGGTTGAGAAGGGGTTAGAATGAATGATTTCTTGCAAACAATTGACCTTAACTCGATTACGATTATATAAACAGATTTACAAGTAAAATTTGTCAATGAAGAAATACATACTTGCAAGATATCTAATTCTCGATCACGAGGACTCTGGCAAGTCACCTGCAATAGAGCAGTAATCTGCCTCTCACTCAACCTCTTAGTATACCTCTGACCTTCCACAATGTTGCATACCTCCATGGGCATATAATTTGGATTCTTCTGATTCCCCACTATCAGACATGGCCATGAGGTATGTTGGAGATTATAATTGTACGTCTCTTGAAAATATTGAACAACAGATTTCAGTGTTCCTTTATCATCAACAGGGAAACTGTAGAAATCCATGACATGAGGAAACAAATGGTGGACCAACTGTGTCAGAGATGCCACACATTTATAACACTTAATGCAGAAGTTAATTAGGTCAAGAACAAGGAAAATGATTTGGAAGGTCTATATATATCCAAAGTTCAACTGGATGGTATTGAATCTTACGTCAGTTCTCGTGTTGCACTTGCTGTTATGCCAGATATGCAGTATTTTCTACGCATACTATTTCCTCGGTGTGTGACTTGAACTTTTACGCCCCTAAGTGCTTTTTTAATCTGTATATAGCACAGTAAATCAAACACAGAACAACAACAACAAAAATGATAATGATGTCATACAAGGATGAAATATAACAGAATAGAGATGGTACATGCAGATAAACAGTCAATTCAGTATAATACTCATCAAGGCCCAGACAGGGAAGAAAGGAAAAGCAGACCTTCACGCGATCAGAATCTGTCAATGGTCTACCTCTAACGTCCCGATTCAAGAGACGAGACACATACTCAATGACCGGCAAGGCCTCAATGAATGCGGTGGATGACATATCTGCAACATTCATAATCTCTTAGTAAAGAGAAGTAGGAGATGATGAAACCAAAATAGTGAATCATTTCGAACAGCCCTTCAAAAAAATTGTTGGAAAGAAACAACGAAGCTTATCAACACGACACAAATAGCCTTACCAACGTTCAATGACAAACCCATTTGGGTTGGACGGATACTCTGATAAAAACCACGCCAAATTTCCAAGCCCTCACCAAGAGACTGCCTTCTACCGAATGTAGGAGAATAAAATGATCGAGCTATAGCGGGATACCTGCAACAAAGTTTTCAAATTTAACTTTTAGGCCCTGGTAGAAAGCGAAGCATTTCCTTGGAAAATTTAACAGAGGAGCTCCATTGCGAGAATGACTGCGTGCAATGATAAGAAATGTTATGAATATGACGCTAGCATTAAGGAAAATCGTAGAACATATGAAAAACAATCAAATTACGAGGAACAAAAACGGGTATATATGTGCTATAAATAAGCGTTTATATTGGTCTAAATCATGATGTTACAAGCTGATGTAGGGAAATAAGAGATATACTTAGCAGTGGGCTCTTGTCGAAGGACAACGTCAAGAACTGTAATAACTTCTTGAGGCACATCTGTCTGTCTACCTTGCAAAAACAATTCTAAATGCTGTAAATCAGGATGTGCCACCAATTTGATGGTCACTGTGTACTTATTCTCTACGCTGCAACACATGACAATAATTTGAGAGATATCAGGCTTAATGTAGTTAGTATGTTGTATGCAGCGAGAAGGCAGAAGATGTATCTTATAACTAACCTGGAGATTCCCATCCCATCATCTTCATTGGGCAAAGGAATCGAAAAATCTCTTGAAGTGAAAGGTAGTTCTCCAGCAGTGAAAAGACTATGTCGACCATCATAAGCTGGAAGTCGCCCTCCAAGTTGTGAGTTCCGGTATAAGTACACCAGCTGCTTCATAATTGCACGGTTCACACCCCAAGAAGTCACTTCAGGAGTAATTGATACATCGTAGTGGTAAAGTTCCTTATGCAGTTGAAGCTTCGCTAGGAAATGGTTCGCCTTGACTAGGCACCTGACCCCAGCTGTGCCTTGGCCAGGGCGGGCGGGGAATCTCATAGAACCACTCATTGAGCCCACTGATTGAACAGTTGTGATTGGAGCTCCAACAGATTGAACTGAAAGCTTCTGTAATTGTTGGGTTACAGTTGAGGGATTCAGCTCAGGTGGTGGAGTAGCTTGGTGCAGCACGGGGATAGTAACAGAAGAAGGACCGCCACTAATATTTCCACCACCTCGGTAAACAGATCCATGCATGGGAACTACGTTTTGCTGCGGCACTGTCACCTGAGTATGTGATTGATATCTTCCCGGTCCCCGTCCATACCCACGCCCACCATTTGCTCCGAACGGCCCTGGCTGTAATGGAAATGCGGAACCTCTTCCTCCTTGAACTCTTCCACCTCTTCCACCCCCTTGCGATAGTGGTGGAGTGCTTTCCTGACCTCTGCCGCCGCTTCCACCCCCTTGCAATGGTGGTGGAGTGCTTTTCTGACCTCTGCCGCCTCTTCCACCCCCTTGCGATGGTGCCGAAGTGCTTTCCTGACCTCTGCCACCTCTTCCACCTCCTTGTGATGGTGGTAGAGTCCTTTCGTGCAGGGGCTTCTCAACAGAGCCCATGACACCACCGGTTTCTGTAGATTTCATGGTCTCACCATCATTAGAAGACTGGGTTCTCCTTTTTCTCACCATGCTGCGGATTTCTCAGGGATGCCTACCAAATTATCAAAAAAAAAATCCAAATCAGTTATCAATCCATTGCAATATACTATAAACCTTGGCACACATAATATGTATTGATGAGTTTTGATTGACAATAGAATATTTAGTGACTACTATGGTGAACTTTTATGATGAATTTGTGCAATCTCAGCACCCTCTAGTGAATTTTAACCTTTCACCAATTTTTTATTTTATTTTGAATAAATCAATAGTGACACTCCTCTAGAGGAATGCATGTAAAGAATTCATCCTAACCAGTGTCATATCATATGTCTGACATTTTTATACAGAGAAAATGGAGTTATGGCGGTAATAGTTAGTTGGTTATAGCTTTTTTTATGTGTACCTACATTTTAACGTGGGTCAAGAAAACCTAACGAATTAGAATGGACTCATATATCTCGGCTAGTTAAGGCATGGTGGTGGGTGCCCTAGACATGGACTGAACAAGAGAGGAAGAGTGAGTGCCTAAATCGGCGAGTTAAAGCATGATGGGTCTTTCATAAAGTTTAAAATTACGAAATTAACCCTGGTATACTAAAATGGCAATAAATCACACCAACTTCTAATCATAGAAAAAGAAGATCAGATGTTCAAAATTAGATTGTCTGCAATAGCAAAACAAATGCTCGAAATCAAAATCTTAACTAATCTCATCTTGATATCACTAAAACTCAATAAGTACTAATCACTTTTCAAGTATACATGATCAAAGTAAATTCATAATCCTACTCAATTTTACAAGTGAATCTGATGATCAAAATAGAGAGAAATGATGTTTACCTGTAAAATTTCTCAGGCGACCTTCAAAATCTTCCTTTGGATTCCTTGTTCTTTTAAGAATTTGTAGCTGAATCCAACAAAGAATTTTAGATATTATCAGAAAGCCAAGAAACTTTAGACAGTGATCAAATAATTTTTGGCACTCGCAAGGTTTACAATAACAATTATGGAAATATATGTAGGAATTGGAAACGACAAACCGCATTGTCTTTTCTAAAAATAAATAAATCAGGTAGTGCATTTTTATGGTCTTTCACCCAATCATTTGTTATTCTTTATAGATAACCTATACCGAATTATATTAATGATTCGTGACAATTTAGAATTGAAAAAGTTAACACTATAAATAGTATTTGAGAAAATGGAATTTTGTGAAACTTTTTTTTTTTTTTTTTTTTTTTTTAGATAAGTGTTGTACCGGTGGGTGATAACAACATCATCTACGATTTAATTTATTTGAGTAAACTTTTCATTCCTACGTAAAATGATTGGTTATAATAACGTTAGATCATAAAAAATTTAGACTAGATAATATGCAACGTTAGGGGTCCAATCAAAGATTGAATATTTTACAGTAATTTTTTAATTTCTTTAAATCTATTGGTCATTTAAAATTATTGTAATCAATTATAAGTAAATTATAATTAGTTTATAATATAAAATTGAAAGATTTTGGCTCTAATTTTAAAAAAAATGAATTAGATTTAAAGGATTTAAAAAATCAAGAAATCGAAATGGTTAGTTAAAGCTATTTGCAACAATATCAAACTCTTCTTTTTCTTAATATCTTTTAAATTACACCAAGTGTGAGTGAAATTTTTTAGCTAAATAATAAGTTATATATTTAATTTTATTATTTTTATTTTAATTTAAAGAAATATGGTTTAGATTTGGAGTATTTGAAGAAAAACAAGATTAAAATAGTTGCTATAAAACGACTACATTTTAGCTTTCACTGTAAATATATAGAAGGACTCCCTTCAATTGTCCAATAAGTTTCATAAATTTTTAAAAAAAAAATAAAAAAAAATGTGTTCATTTTACATGAAAGGCCATCTAAAAGAATTGATTTGTGGATCAAAAAGAAAAAAATCTAGGATTCCAGATGCTACTAGTTTGATGGCCCATAAGATTCAAAAAATTGGCTTTTCTACTTATTCTCGTTATACTCGAGACAATATCAAATCTAATCTTACGCCTGGATTAAAATGTTATAAGCTATTTTGATTTGGACCTCCTGACATATACTTGAATGGACAGATCCAGTTTATTGCTTCCACCATGCCACTTTAATCTTTTTTGGGTAGCCAATCGAAAACATAATTTCCTTTACCCGTAGAAAAACAGTATTCTAGAGAGCTATTCAAACAAATAAAAAAAAATTATTATCAGAGAAATGTGTAACTCTAAAAGTGAATAATGGTGATACGATAAGATTTTGGCACGACAAGTGGTTGGATAATCAACCTCCTAAACTGAAGTTTCCAGGACTTTATAGGTTAAGTCTCCATAAGAACGTCGTTGTTGGTGATCTATACATGGCTAATATGTGCAAATTAAGAAGACTTATTAATGCGGCAGAAAAGTATCCATATGTTGGAGTTGAAACATGACATCAGAAACTTTTTACGAGACGATTTGGCCGGTGTTTCCCTATGCCATCATGTGGGAATCTTGGAAGGAGATAAGTAAACGCATTCATGGATCAAGATCTTTGGAGGAGATTTATGTTGGTTCTGCAACAACGAAAAGCAGTAAACAGGAGAAAATTGTTAACGTTAGAGAAATCTCCAAAGTTGATGCACACACAAGGACAGAGCCACCTACTCAGTAAATTGTCCTTAACACAATAGTCCTCGGGTACTTCTCAAGAATGAGAGATGCTATACCCCAACAAAGGAGATGTGTCCAGGATAGAACTGCCCGTTATGACTAGTATAAGCACAATACTAATCACACTCAAACGAATTCAACATCAATTGATAGGGAAGAGAAATAAACAAGCAATGTGCGCAAAACAAAGCAAGAAGAGGGGAAAAGAGTTTGGGATAGTAGCCTGCTCTGGAGTACTTTGAAATGAAGAATTCTGTTTTCTTTTATGGTAAAGATGGAGTAAAAATAGTGAAGTAATAAATAAAAAATAAATTAAAAAAATTATGTGCGAAATTTAATTTTGAAACGGTAATAAAATGGTCAAAAATTATTTTTTCATTATGACAAGATTTATACTCGCGGGTCAGACGCCCCCACAATTAAAACATAATTTAATGAAATATATTTTGTTCAAAAAAGGTAAGTCTTGGTTGTCCCGCAGCCTCAGCTACGCCCGCACCCGCAAGCATACTCATTCTCGCAGCAGTATCCACAGTCACACCCGCACCCGCAACCACAGCCACAAGTCCGCAAGCTCGCAAGCCGCAACAGCAAGCGTGCGTGCTTCGGTGCGAAGCACCGCACATGTGTGAAAAGTATGTTTGATCTAACTATCTCATTGCCTTAGTCCTCCCTCAACCACAAAAGCTTCTAAACCCTAAGGGCCCTCCCTTAGATGCAATTTGAGTGGTAATAAAGAGAGGGATTCATCTTTAGTCTCTCCAATGTGGGACTAAAGGTTCATTCACAAAAGTGAAAATGAGCTAGTGTTCCTTAGTGACCCATTGGTCCTAAGATCCATTCCTACCAAGGCCAATAAATCATTTTAAGTTCATTTCCTCCAACAATCCCCCGCATGAATGAAAACCCGATGAAAATCAGAAAGCGAGAAATACCACTTAGGCAATAGGTGTCCATAAGGTCTTGAACCTTTGCTTAGTGAGAAATTACCGGAACTACTTGATGGACAGTGCACGCGATGTCTTGAACTGCAATCGTTTGGTGTAGTTCATCAATAACTTCCACGCGTGATATCTCTCTAGGTGCTGTCAAGTTCGTGCCCGTTGTGTCCATTCTGGCCTGGACATATCCCGTTTCTCATAATGTTCTAGAGAATCAGCTCAATTCTCATAGGAAACGGTCCACTTCCTCATTCAGATAGGTGAGTTCTATCAAGAGTGTTTACTGCTACACCCCACTTCAATCTTAAATTGAAACTATAGAACTCATTAAGACTTAATAAAAATCCATCCTCACATGCAGTCACACTATCACGTCTACACCATAGGGAAGGGACAGAGAATGAAATTCTCCGATAGTGTTTCCTTTAACCCACCACAAATTGGTCGTCTCATTCGAAACCTTGATCTTGGGATCTCCAGTCAGCAAGGTTGAGTATCCTTCATGGAAAGTTTAATTGATGAGCTTAAGCCCCATACCCCTTGATGCATTACTAATTATCTCCTTGGACAAGTCTTTCGTCAAAGGGTTCGTGATATTCTCCTTAGACCTCACAAAGTCAACAGAAATAACGCCAGTTGAGATTAGTTGTTTTAGGGAATTGTGTCTTCTACGAATGTGTATAGACTTCTCATCATAGTTGTTATTTTTAGCATTATCTATTGTATCTTGACTATCACAATGTATAGATATAGCTGGCACAGGCCTATGTCAAAGAGGAATGTCTTCTAAAAAGCATCTTAGCCAAGCGGCTTCCTCTCCTGTTTTATCTAACACAATAAACTCCGATTCCATAGTGGATCGAGCTATACATGTATGTTTGGAACTCTTCCAAGATACAGACCCGCATGCTAGAGTGAAAACATATCCACTCGTAGACTTAGACTCCTCTGAGTCAGATATCCAGTTTGCATCACAAAATCCTTTAAGGACCTCAGGGTATATCTCATAACTTAAAAAAAAAGTTCAAAGTGTACTTCAAGTACCTTAACACTCTAATAAGTGTATACCAATACTCCTGCCCTGGATTACAAGTATACCTACTCAACCTAATCACAGCATAAGCAATGTCTGGTCTCGTACAATTCACCAAATACATCAAACTTCCTATGACACGTGAATATTCAAGTTGTGATACTCCATTACCCTTATTCTTTTTGAGTCTACAACAAGGATCATATGGAGTACAAGCAAGTGTACAATCAAACTGGTTATATTTCTTAAGCACAGATTCTATATAATGAGATTGACTAAGACTACATCCATTAGAATTTCTTCTAATATTCATCCCTAAGATTACATCAGCGGGGCCTAAGTCTTTGATGTCAAAGTTCTCATTTAGCATGCTCTTAGTGAAATTAATTACATCCATGTTTGTACCAAGTATAAGCATATCATCAACATACAAGCATACAATCACACAGGCATCATTCACAAGTTTAGTATAAACACACTTGTCAGATTCATTTATTTTAAAACCACTGGAAATCATTACATGATCAAATTTTTCATGCCACTGTTTAGGTGCTTGTTTCAAACCATAAAAAGATTTTTTCAGTTTACAAACTTTGTTTTCACAACCTTTCACTACAAAGCCCTCAGGTTGGTCCATATAAATTTCTTCATCTAATTCACCATTTAGAAAAGCTGTTTTTACATCCATTTGATGTATTTTTAAGTTATGAATGGCAGCAATAGCAATTAACATCCTAATGGAAGTAATTCTCATAACAGGTGAATAAGTATCAAAGAAATCTACACCTTCTATCTGTTTATAGCCTTTAGATACTAATCTAGCTTTGTATTTTTCCACAGTTCCGTCTACTTTACGTTTCCTTTTGAAGATCCATTTACAATCATGGGTTTACACCCTAGAGGTAAATCTACAATCTCCCAAGTATCATTCTGTATAATGGAATCCATTCACTAATGGTAGCTTCTTTCCACCATGGAGCTTCAAAAGAAGTCATGGCTTCTCTATAAGTATGTGGATCAGTCTCACCTAAGCATGTTATGAAGTCTGGCCCAAAAGATTTTTCAGTTCTAAGTCTTTTACCTCTTCTAGGCTCAAATTCATCTCCCTCTAAAGGTAATGTCTGACTAGTAGAAGGGACATCTAGGGGATCAATACATATCATGCGAGATTCAGATTCAAAGGAAAAACATTTTCAAAGAACACATCATCCCTATATTCCATAATAGTATTCAAACCAATTTCAGATATTTCAGAAATCACAACCATAAATCTATATGCAGTAGTATGTTCAGGATACCCTATGAAGACACAGTCAACAGTTTTGGGTCCTATCTTGGTTCTCTTAGGTGGAAGAATGGACACCTATCCAAACACCCCCATACTTAAAGTATGCATAAGAAGGTTGTCTACCTTTCCATAACTCATATGGAGTTTTGTCTGATCCTTTAAAGGGTACTATGTTCAAGACATAGCAAGCTGAGAGGACGGCCTCCCCCCACAAGTTTGCAGGTAGTCCTGAACTAATTAACATGGCATTCATCATCTCCTTAAGGGTTCGGTTTTTCCGTTCAGACACACCATTAGATTGTGGTGAATAAGGAGGGGTTACTTCATGTATAATGTCGTGTTCTAAGAAAAAATCTCCTATAGGAACTACATACTCACCACCACGGTCAGACCTAACAGTTTTAATGGTAGCACTCATTTGGTTTTCAAATTCTATTTTATATATCTTAAAGGCTTCTAAGGAATCATCCTTACCTTTAAGTAAATATATGTGACGTTACCTCGTACAATCATCTATGAAAGTGACAAACCATTTCTTACCACCTCTAGTTTGAACCGATTTCATGTCAACTAGGTCTGAATGAATTAATTCTAAGGGTTTAGAATTTCTCTGAATATTTTTCCTATAGGATTTTTTAGCATATTTTGATTCTACGCATATTTCACATTTATGTTCATTTTCCAAACTAAATTTAGGTATGCACCCTATGCTAGCCAGTTTATTCATTGATTTGTAGTTTACATGACCAAGTCTACCATGCCAAACATTCAATGACACACAAACATAAGAAGAATCAATTTTCTTCATTTCAACAGAGGTTACATTCAATTTGTAAAGACCCTCAGTCTTATAACCCTTTCCTACATAATCCTTACCCTTAGTGACAATAACTTTCCCAACTTTGCTTTTTCCCGCAACCTGTGCTGCGGACGAGTTACCCATGTAGAGTTTCTCCCCTTTCCCTACCTTCTTATAAGAAGTGAACATATTTATGTTTCCACATACATGCTTGGTAGCACCAGAGTCTACCCACCAGTCTCTCACATTGGTTACCAAATTGACTTCAGACACCGTGCTAGAAAACTCGTTCTTGTTGTTTCCAACCAAATTAGCATTGTTTTTCTTCTTATTATTAAAGTCCTTACGTTTTATACAATGCATTTCCATATGGCCAGGAATTTCGCAAACGTAACACGCACCTTTAACTTTACCAATTCCAGATTTGGGTTCCGGAAAAGTACCTTTCTTGTGCGGACCAGGCTTGCGGTTGCTCTTTTCAGTATTGGAAGACTTGTGTTCAAGTACATGAGCTTTGTTGGACATGTCCCTTACGGAAGATACGTTCTTGTCTTTGGAACACAACAATTCTTCCACTTGAATCTTCTTACCCATTTCAACCATACTGACTTCACCAGTCCCATGTCTCAATCTTCGTTTGTATTCAGACCAAGAAGATGGTAATTTCTCAATCACCGCAGACACTTGAAACGTTTCATCTATCACCATACCTTCAGCAATAATTTCATTGATAATGCGCTGAAGTTCAAGAAATTGGTCAACCATAGATTTGTCATTTGTCTTTTTGTATTCCAGGAACCTGGCTACAAAAACTTCTTACTACCAGCAGTTTTCGCTTCATATTTTGCTTCTAAGGCATCCCATAAGTCAAACGCAGAAAAGTTTTCTTTTGCATTATAGAAATCATACAGAGCATCTTCTAAACAATTCAGAATGTGATTTTTGGCCATATAGTTCTGTCTACCCCAACTTTCTAACTCTCTTTCATTTCTCGCATCATTTAAACTCTCATCAAAGGATTTCAGAACTAATTCATCAAGCATGTGAAAACTCAGAAAGAACAACATCTTGGATTGCCATCTTTTGAAATCTTTGCCACTGAATTTTTGTGGTCTGTCAACATCACTTTTAGCCATTGTTATAGAAGAAATAGATATTGTGTTAAGATTGTTGGTTCTGCAACAATGAAAAGCACTAAACAGGAGAAAATTGTTAACGTTATAGAAATCTCTGAAGTTGATGCACACACAAGGACAGACCCACCTGCTCAGCAAATTTTCCTTAACACAATAGTCCTCGGGTACTCCTCAAGAATGAGAGATGCTATACCCCAACAAAGGAGATGTGTCCAGGATAGAACTGCCCGTTATGACTAGTATAAGCACAATACTAATCACCCTCAAACAAACTCAACATCAATTGATAGGGAAGAGAAATAAACAAGCAATGTGCGCAAAACAAAACAAGAAGAGGGGAAAAGAGCTAGGGATAGTAGCCTGCTCTTGAGTACTTTGAAATGAAGAATTCTGTTTTCTTTTATAGGTAAAGATGGAGTAAAATTAGTGAAGTAATAAATGAAAAATAAATTTTCTATTTAATAAAAAAATTATGTGCCAAATTTAATTTTTTGAAACAGTAATAAAACGTTCAAAATTTATTTTCGTCCGCAAGCACGCAAGCCGCAACTGCAAGCGTGCGTGCTCTAACTAGCCCATTTCCTTAGTCCTCCCCCAACCACAAAATCTTCTAAACCCTAATGGCCCTCCCTTAGATGCAATTTTTGTGGTAATAAAAAGAGGATTCATCTTTACTCTCTCCAATGTGGGACTAAAGGTTCATTCATAAAAATAAAATGAGCTAGTGTTCCTTAGTGACCCATTGGTCCTAAGATCCATTCCTACCAAGACCAATAAATCATTTTAAGTTCACTTTCTCCAACAATTTAAGCTATTGATAAAGCAAACAATCATTTGTGGACTTCAACCGGAGGCGGTTTTAGCAATTTTTCAAATTTTTAAATCTTACATTAGTGGAAAACTGTAATTATGGTGTAAGTTGTTTTATTTCATACCTTGTGTTCGGCTGTATCCTACATATTTTTCTTTTTGTTTTTTTTTATCTAAAAAAAATAAAAAAAATTAACTACTCGTAAGTAAAAACAAAAAATAATATATATCATTGTATAATCAAAAGAATCATATACTCACAAGATGGCAAGATTGAAAGTAAATCTTCTTCACCCCCTTCCAATCTCTTTATCAGACTACAAATTCTATTTTTTGATATCAATAGAATGAAACTTGTAGGAAAACTCTTAAAAATCTTCCTCTTAAAAAGAAATGTCTCAAGCAGCCTCCTAAGTCCTACCCTTTTTTACATATATTTTTATACTCGCACATACCTTATGCAGTAGGTTCATGTATATCTCTTTAAATTATAACCCTTGTGAATGAAAAAAATATCAAATCAAATTTAAATCTCCAGAGGCACGAGATTTATTTAAACCGTCCATCCACTATTTGAAACAAGAATTAAGGAGAAAGAAACGGGGTGGATGATACTTTCATTACTTGCACAAAAATTCCTTGTAAGGCACTGACTCATTGAAAGGAGTAGGTTTCTTTGTATCCTCTCATTTCGAAATACATTCCTAAGATAAAGGTGTTGTATCGTATGTTACTCATATAATAGTAAGTAATATAATGTTCCGAAGTTTAGGTAAAGTTACAAGAAATACGATTAAAACATCAGGATAATGAGACAAAGTCATAATTTTAGTTGCCAAATAGAATTTTAGACCCAATTTTCTTAATATTTTATCTCCAGTGGTTAAGAGTGAGTGAGTGACTATATGACCTAGAAAATACCTAAATTTTAACTAGACTTGGAGTTAAGCATCCGTATCATATTTTTCCCTATTTATTTAATAATTATCTAAAATAAGATTAAAAATTAGTCACTAAAAAGATTTTGCCTTTTATCCATATAATAAATTTTTAATATATATCCGTAACTATTTGAGGTAGTTTATTATATTTACCACGTGTATAAAACCATTTTAATTAAAGGTCTAAATAAGACCTCCACATAGAATATTTTATACCAACTGTTGGTGATGTTCTTAGCTATGTTATGTTGACAACAACTTCGAAAACTATTATCTTATAAACCATAATCTAAGATGTAATACAATGCAGTGGTCTCAAAGGAACTAAATTAGATAAACTGTCTATAAAGTGATTCCCTCAAAAGACAGGGAAAATGTTTGTCCGTAATGGATCCCTCAAAAGGAAGTAGTTGAAATTCCATAAGGAGGGGAATATCAGAGAGGATGGATTGATCTAAAATTTGGTGTCAAAGTGTTATTCTCTTGGAGAATTTAGTAAATATGGTTTTAAGTCTTATCTCAAAAGTGCTTCCCACATGCCAAAGTTTTACATCAAATTTATGCACCACTATGTGAATACCATTTAAATCATAGATCCATGTACGGTGAATTCTTTTGGGAATAATGAGTCTCAGACAAAAACCATATCTAATCAGTAAGTGATTGACACATCCTAGTGTAAAACTTTGGTATATAAATCTTGGTGGATAATAAGAATTTTCGGTCTTATCTATACTGTGAACCAAAGGCATGAGTATACTCAGAATGAATCCAAGATCAGAGTCATGGGACAAGTGGACTGATTGCATCCGTTCAGATTAGAGTAATTTTATAATTTTTTGAGCAAAGGAAATGATCACTTAATTTCTCGAAACAAAATATAATATAAAACAACCAAAGGGAAATGACAGAAATATGCAATAGTTACCTTAGGAACATGACTGTAACGAGTCACCACTCGTGGACAACCAAAAGACTCTAAAAAATACAATGAGAAATCTAAGTGAACCAAAAGTTCATGTGATGCTTGCCAGTACATATACCAAAGATAAATTGAGAAACAAAGATGATCATAAACAAAGAAATCGAAAAAAAAATCCAGTAAACCCAGGTCCAAGCCCACTTAAGGCACCCTAACAATCTAAACCCAACTTTATCTAATTTGGTACAAAACCATAAGAGAGGAAGTCCCAAACCGCATCGTTAAAGAGACGTTACACCACTGCGACATCATCCACTACAAAGCCATCAACTAGGGAACCACCACCGCTGAAAAGACCAAAGCAGAAACAAAGCGAAAAATCCACCAAAAAACAAAACCCAGAGAGAAAAACCTCCTAAAAAATCCAACACTACCGCTAGCAACTGCCAAACCAAATCTTGCCCGATTTTGTCTTAAAATGGCCCATATTGAACAATAAACGAAAAAAAAAATATAACTTATAATTTACTATACTTTTAGTATCAATTATATGATAGTATTTGTTATAATTTTTTTATATTACCTTGTATTACTCTTGTTTTATGTTGTTTACTCCAGATAGGTAGAGTCATCCAAAAGGGGCTAAAAGAGTGCCGAAATGGACATAAAAGTGAACATGAACCAAATGCCAAAAAAGAATCAATAAAATTCATAATTATTCATCTCTATATTGTAAACAAGGAATAGGCAAAGCCAACTCAAAAACAATAATGTCATTCTAAGTTCGTATGATGAAGTTATGGAAAAAACTGTTTTTCATAGATTTTGGGATCGATCCCAAGATCGGTCATAAATGAAGAAAGTTGTGAAAATAACTTCCAAATTGAGAAAAATTGGTTTTGAAGTAGACCAAGGCTTAGGATTGTTAGAGCTATTTAAGGGGACATCTGAGACTTATTAAGGGACCTTTTTATCGATTTTGTATCAAGGTTTTGAAGAGGAGGAAAGAAAAAGATGAGCGAAAGCTAGGGTTTTGGAGTATTTCCATTACCGTATATATTTCTTTTTAATTATTTCATATATATATATATATCATGGGTTTCACTAAATCTGTGAGTAACCAAATTCTTATTTGATTGAGGATGAATTTTAAGTTCTAAACATGATTTGATTTAATATAAGAATCTATTTTGATTTCTTCACATGATTATCGTTTGTTTCTACTATGGTGAATGTTTGTGATTGATTGATTGTTTTAGGTGGCCAATTAAAGTGATTTATTGGCTGACCTAATGCTAAAAGAGGGTTAGGAGTTACGTGTAACCGTCGAATAACTCTCTACACAAGTAGAAACGTGAGACCTTGCAGGGGAATTATGTGGAACAATCGCGTGTAAAAAAACAACTAGTAAGCAGACCGAGCTTATGTGTTTGATTCTAGGATCAACCTAGTTCACAAAAACTAAAGCATCCGACTAGGTTACACCTGGAGAGCTTATTCCTGGTAGCTTAGACGAATGGAACTTGGTAGTCGAGCGCTTCCGTATCCAGTGATATTAGAAATTTATGGGATATATTAGAGATTATTGATATTCTACAGTTGGTGATAATCTGTGATTAGTGAAGATAGATAAATGTATTAATTCGATTAATGTTAAGTAACGAAGAAGGATTCCTCGATCATAATTCTCATCTTTGATTACATCTTTACTTATTGCTTTATTATTTACTTTGCTTTATAACCTCTGGAAAAAAACCCATTATATGACATTTGACAACTAAAAACTCTTTGCTTCTGGTGGGAACGATCCTTACTACTACTGTATTACTTTTTAGTGGAGTAGAATTAAGTGATTTAACTTGTTGTCCTATGACAGCCCGTCAGTAACTCGGCGAGAAAGCATTTTACATTTCTTCACATGTAAATATGGCGAAGTGGAAATCATGCTTTGTCATCCATGAGTAGAGAGTTAACACGACATGTGCAAAAGTTATTTAATATATATATATTGTATAAGACAAATACCCCTTTTGTAATACCCCATATTTTCTACCTGAGTAATGACAGTTAGTCATTGGCTATTGACTAGTTAAGAAATTTTTTTGTGGCGCAATCAATTATATAATTCAAATGAAGAAAAATAAAAAGAAAATAAAAGATTTGTCTCTCTAAGACAAGTACTTGGGTGAACTATGGTCGTGCTTGATTTCTTTGGGTACGTAAGCATCTGCTTTGCGGTTTAACATAAGGTTTTTCATATCATCTGAAAAACCTTATGTTAAACCGCAAAGCATATGCTTACGTACCCAAAAAAATGGTCGGTTGCTGCTTGGCAGTCTTATTGAAAAGTGATCACAACTTTCTCGAGGCAGTCCACAACGTTGATGAGGTAGTTACAGTTTATCTACTAATTGTTAATACTACCTGAGGTAGTTCGTATCATCTAATAATAAATGAAGAAATCATTACTGCACAACAGTTCATATCAAATAATTAGGGATGATTGTCGTCTTTTCAGAGCGAATCATATTATATGGTCAGACGCTTCAGTTCGTGCAATCAGGATAATTGTTAACTCTTTGAGGTTATTCATATCATTTGATAAAATGAGCAACACGTATGATAAGGGGAAGAAGAAGAAGAATACGACTAAGGTTAGTGTAAATCAAGTTTTGATTTTTGTTTTTTGTTTAGGAATAAATTTAGGGGAAAAGGGTATTATGGTAAATTTAAATTTAAAGGGAAACTTAGACATTTTCTAATTATTAAGACACCCTTTAGCCACATTGTAGACGATACAATTCATATGGTTCCCTTCAATTAAAACCAGCGGCCCCAAAAACAACTTTCATTGTGAAGCATCCGAAACATATGGTGCCAACCAACATGCTTTTATCCATTCTCCCTTGATATATGGATTTCTAGATTCGAATAGCGTGGAACTCCTCAAAAGGCTTCATATATTCATGCATGAGAACATTATGAATACCATGTGAATTACTATCGTTTTTTTAAGAATGAAGTTTGGAATTCAAAATAATAATAATTGACACTAGCTATATAAAATCGTTTCCCCTCCTTGAAGCCCGGATATAATCCTACAGACTAGATCCAAACAAGCTTCTCTTGCTATTCGTTTAGTTTTTATAGTGTTTTTAAGATCTTTTTAGTTTCTTAGTCTTTTTTTTTCTTTTAGGTTTTATATATAGCCTCTTGGTTTGATAGAGTTATACTTTTATCTTTGGTGTTTTCGAGACCAAAATCCCATAGGTGGGATTTACAGATCTAGGTGGTGAACTTACTGGTTTCAAATGAAGTTTTGGCTTTTGGCAGTGGTGACTGGTGATGGTGGTGATACCTTGTCTGATTCACAGGGATTTCCTGGTAGTAATGGAAGGTTGTCTGGGGGGTTTCATGGTCGCAGCTATACCTATTGAGGAGGGACTAATGAGTTTTCATTGTTGTTGTTGTGGTTGTGATGGTGTTGTTTGTGGTTATATGAGGATGCAAGAGGTGGTAAAGTACGAGGATGTTTTAGTAGTGAAGTTGGTAGTGGAGTATGAGAAAGTTTGAGGCAGTGCTTTGGAGAATGGACCTGGTGGTGATGGTTGTAGGGGCATAAATTCATCGGTTCTACGCGTTTACATGTTAAGAAGAAAGTATCACATTATGGTGCACCAAGAAGTACAAGAGAAAAATTAATGATAAAGGAAGACAGCTATAATAAATTTGTCACACATCAACTGACACCGGAAGCAGTAAAGTCAGACTGGTTTAACGCATGTGAAACACGTGGAAAGAATGCAAGTTACGAGAAAAAACATCATTGATATCCAAAGAAAACATCTGCGCTCTACAATCATCTGCGCCCCACTATCACTTACGCTCTGCAATCATCTGCGCCTTACTATCCCTTGTACTCTACAATCATCTACGCCCTACTATCACTTGCGCCTTACAGTCATTTGCGCCCTATCACTTACGCACTATAAGTTTCAATCCTGAAAGCACAACCATGCTCCACATCAACGATAAACAAAGAGTGTATGAGGATAAGATCAGGACTATCACGTGGAAGATTACCAAGACACATACCAAAATACAATGATACCTGGCAGTACACATGGCAGAATACAATGGCATTAGTCAAGACACATGGCTACAACTGCAAGTAACAAACCATAAGCATTGACATCTGGCAATCAACATCAACACTTGGCAAAATAATGCTGACACAAAGCAATATAACTTCAACACGTGTAAGGCATACATATCCCAAATCAAGAGGTGACACGTCAAATTCCACATGTCACACATGCCAGCACCCACACAATAAATACAAAGGACCAACAATTGCTCAATCCAAAGAGAAGTTGCGCACCAGCAAGTGGAATCTGCAAGAAGCATCACAAAAGGAGTAAAATGAGCTGCGCCCAAAGTCAAGATAAGATCAAACATGTCAAATAGAGATAAGAATAAGTAAAGAAGAGGGACCCGTCATATTTTGCTATAAATACCGACCCCCAATTAGAAAGAAGGACACAACAGAATTGAGAGAAAAAACTCTGAAAGAAAATCAAGAAGTGGAAAAAGCTAAGACTAGGTTAAGAACTCTATTGAACTTAAGTTCTCTAATTCTTTATATTAGCATGTGTACAAAGTAAGTGTTTATAAATAAGAACTTCCAACTTTCATTACCCGTGGATGTAGGTAACTTTGTTCTCTGAATTTGTATTGCTATGTATCATTTGCACTCTCAAAAATGTCATTTCTATTCAATTGGATTTTTTGGTTGTGGAGATCATGAAAATGGTCGCTACAATGAGATCATGAAAATGGTCGCTACAATAGTGGTGGTTTCAGTAGAACAACCAGCGGTGGTGACTTCAATGATGGAGGCAGAAGTTTTAGTGATAATGGCTTTTCATTTGACCTTCAAACTCCAATTAGGTTTTCTGCTTGGACTGGGCTTACTGAGGTGCTTTTGAATGTGGGTGAATTTGTGGATTAGTGTGCTGATCCTGATTTTTAGGCTATTGGCCTCCTTCATTTGTTTGTTTTTCTTAAAGATTTTTAGTGTTGTAGTTCTTGTGTTTTTTTGGAAACCTGATTTAGGGGCTCCCACATTTGTAGAGGGGCTCCACATATAACATAAAATAGATACATTTGAAGTAAAATTCAAAAGCCCCTTATCCATGATATTTTCATACTGGCTAAAATACCCCTGGTTAGTTAGTATTAGTAAAACTAATTAGCTAATAGATTAAGCTAATCATAATTAATCTTAAATAATCTTATACTTAATCAAATCAAATCAAAAAAAATTCTTTTTGGTTTGGTGGGAAGGAAAATTAGAAGAAATTTAAGAGAATTTTTAGGTTTTTTTAAAAAAATCTAGATTTTGATTCAATCAACCAGAGTAGTGAGGTATACTTCTAAGTCTTGGTATTTTAATGGCTCAAATTTGATGAAATTACGTATGAGAAGATGATTCTCTTTTGATTCATAGAATTTTACGGTTGGGTTTTCATGTCGAACCCAACCGTAAAAGCCATTTACGGTTGGGTGTTCTTCCCAACCCAACCGTAAAGAGAAGAAAAATGGATGAACACCAAATCGTAACAGTTTTACGGTTGGTTTTAAGCATCGGACCCAACCGTAACTCACAATTATGGTTAGGTTTTCATCCTAGAACCCAACCGTAACAAACAATCACTCGTACAAATTTTACGGTTGGGTTTTAGCATAGAACCCAACCGTAAATAATCTTCAAACCAAACCGTAAAATTAGATGAATATATTTGAAGATTTTTTCATTTCTATCTTGTAGATAATTGAAAGACGAAGCCAACCCAAAAAAAATGAGGTCAATCGGACATCGTATGAGGGAGTTATGATCAAAACGGTGAAATACAAAAAAAATCCAGGAAGAATTACGGTTTGGTTTGACCCAATAAAACCAACCGTAAATCTGACACAAAAATGAAGCCCAAAATTCCCAGATTTACGGTTGGGTTTATTGGGTCGAACAGAACCGTAATTTTTCCTGGATACTTTTTGTATTTCACCGTTTTGATCATAACGCCCTCATACGATGTCCGATTGACCTCATTTTTTTTTTGGTTGGCTTAGTCTTTCAATTCTCTAAAAGATAGAAATGAAAAAATATTCAACCCAACCGTAAAATTTCATCTTCATCTCCTACCTTGTTATTTACGGTTGTTTTTTTTTAACAAACTCAACTCTAAAATGTTGAACAAACCAGTTAAGGTTAGGTTCGAATCTATTCATCTAATTTTACGGTTGGGTTTAAGTGCAAAATTTTTTACGGTTGGGTTCAGAATCGAACCCAACCGTAAAATTTCATCCCATCTCATACCTTTAAATTTACGGTTGGGTTTGTTTAATAACCCAACCGAAAATGAAGAAATTTTTCTGTAACCCGATTTGTTCTTCAATTTCTTCATTAGGTTGTTTAGTTTGATTTTGATTGTCATCACTAATACCTTCTACACCTTTAGTAGGATTCTTCATCACGAACTTTAGAGTTTAACCGACGACGAAATTTTTGAATCCCCAATTAATTGATTCAATGGAGAAATTCGGTTGAAATGGAGAAGGAGAAGATATAAGGGAGAGTGAAAGGTTTTTAATTGGAATTGAAATTTTGTAAGATTTTGTTCTGTTTAGGTTTTAATTGGTTGAAGGGCAAATTAGACTTTTATTACATATAAGGGTAATACAGACATTTAACATAGCCCCTAGGACACCCCTTAACGGATTTTTGGGTCACCTTGCATCCAAGGGGAGCCCCTCTATGAATGAGGGAGCCCGTAAATCAGGCTTCTTTTTTTGTTTGAAGCCTGTTTTTAGGGCAGCAGAAAATTTGAATGGGCAACGCACAATATGATTAATTTGTCTAGGTAGAGGCATATGGGTTGTCTTACTACATAGCAAATGATCAGTTTACCATTTAATAAATTATATTATCAATATTACCTTTTTCCTAAAATTTTAAACAAAAACTCATACTTTAGATTATTTTTTGATTGATCAAATAGGTTAGAAATTTTGAAATTTGAAGGGGATATTTATAGTTACATGTTGTTTTACTGTTAGGTTTCTTTAACATACGAATATATTATTCTTCAATAATGAAACTTTATGGTTAGATTATTCATAAAAATAAGAATAAGTAAGTTTTACTGTTAGGTTGTGCTTGATATAACCTAACCATCAGAATTCGTCTGTATCACCCGAACATTTGGAACCCCGACAATGACAGAACCAGAGATTTCTAGTTGGGGAGACAAATATATATATATATATATAGTTCAACCGCCCAAAAAATTTAGACGTCTTTTTGCTACAAAAGGTGCCATAAAAATGGTAAAATCTTATACCGTTCAAAGATGGTATTTTCCAAAATAAATTACTATTAAATTTTGTAAATTTTTTATAATATATTCCTACTATAATAGCTTTTCCAAGATCTAAGGGAATAAAATTGTGTAAAAACTTAAAACTTTAAGCCTAAAAATATAATTTTGTAGATTCTTAGATGTTGATCGATGAAATGGTCTAAACAATGATAAAGAAAAATGGACTACATTTCTGGAGACTCTCGACTTATACAACTTTCTACTTTATCAAAGAATATTATAAATTCTTCATTTATCTCTAACTATTTTAACTGTTCGCCATAAACTAGGAAGGACGTTCTCCTCCTTAGTCCAACAGTGATTCCTTCATTGAACTCCGACTTAGTTTTATGAATTTCCAGTCTAAAATAATTATATATATATTTACGAATTACCACTATAATGCATGTAAAACACTTTGTCATGTAATCATCAAATTATCATTTTCTATCATATTTTTACTTTTAAAATCTTACATACACTAATCTAAGTCATATACCATCAGCTTACATGTTATTTGTTTATTATATTACTTATATATATATATATCATATGTATAGTTCATATGAATCATAAAATCATACTCCCTCCGTTTCTGGAAAAGTGTTACTATCACTTTTTCATTTTGACCTAAAAATAGACTAATTTAAAAAAGTGATAGTAATTATTTTCCTGAAACGAAGGTAGTAATACCTAAGGCGAGATTATATTAAAAAATAATTTTTTTTACAGAATAATGTATATCCAAATTTATGGGACTAATTCATATCTCTAAAACAAATTATACATATTTCGTTTTAAATTATCCCCTGCATCACAATTCATTGATACTGAATTTATATTCCGTCTCGTCCCAAATATTTTCATTGTCCCGAATTGGTAACTAGGATCTGTAGTACGATAAAAGAATAAAAAAATTATTATTTTGACCTTGTGCACAGTCACACAGAGTCGAAGACATTATGTTTTACTTTGTTTAATTAAAAGTACGCTCTTCCAATCAATAAACAGAAGCATATACTTCAAAAAGAAAAAAAAAAAAAAAACTAGAAAGAAGCATGTTTAAAAGAAGGTACTGCTGCTTTTCCTATACAAATACAAAAGGTCGTTTAATTTCGAATCAAACTGAATCAGAATCAAAACCAGAATTCTTCAACTCGTCAATTAAACAGTTAGTTGAAAGAGGGGATTTCGTTGAAGCTGTGGTACTATGTATTAAACTCTGTAAAAATGGTTTCAACCCTGATAATTTCACTTTCCCATACATTTTAAAAGCTTCATCTCAAATAAAATACCCAATTTTCGGATTTCTATTTCACAATCAAATTATTAAAACTGGGTTTGGTTATAATGTCTTTGTAGCTAACAGCTTAATCTTGTTATATGGCAAATTCGGTCATTTAGATAATGTTCAGTATCTGTTTGATGAAATTCCTCAGAAGAATATAGTTAGTTGGACTGCAACGATATCTGCTTATACACAAAACCATCGGTTTGATCTTGCAATGGACTTGTTTCGTTATATGCAGTTCGTTGGAGTTAAACCCAATTCCTTCACTATGACATCTTTGCTCCCAAGCTTCTGTTATGCCTATCAGTTAACCCAAGTTCACAGTTTCTTGATCAAGCATGGGTTCGAGACAGATTTTTTTGTCTCTACTGCATTGATTGATGTTTATGCAAAATGTGGCCAAATTTTATCAGCTAGGCATGTTTTCGATGAGATGGCTGAGAGAAATTTAGTTTCTTGGAATGCACTTTGTTCAGGATATAATCAGAATGGGGATGAGCGAGAATCGCTTAAACTTTTCACTGAGATGCAGAAATGTAGTACCTTTAGGCCTGATTCGTTCTCGGTAGTAACAGCACTTTGTTCATGCTCGAGCTTGACTTTAGTCAGACAAGGGAAGGAGATTCATGGCTATTTGTACAGAGCTGGTTTAGAAAGTTGCGTACTTGTTAATAACGGACTGATAGATATGTATGGCAAATGTGGATTCTTAGAAATCGCAAAACGTGTTTTTGATAAGATGTGGGAAAGGGATGTTGGTTCTTGGACAGCACTCATTATGTGTTACGGAGTTCATGGTCATGGATTGAAGGCCATCAAAATCTTTGAGAAAATGAAGAAAACCAAATCTATTAGTCCTAATTCTGTAACTCTACTGGCAATCTTAACAGCTTGCAGCCATTCTTGTCTAGTGGAAGATGGATTTAAGTATTTCCAATCCATGACTGAAGGTTTTGGTATTGAGCCTACAGTAAAACACTATATCTGTATGGTAGATATGCTGGGGAGGGCAGGATTACTTGAAGAGGCTTTGAAGTTCATCAATCGAATGCCACTACCAGTTGATTTTAGAGTATGGGAAGCATTACTTGGTTGTGCAACCATTCAAGGGGATGTGGAGATAGCTGAAATTGCTGCTAAAAGTCTTATGGAAATGGGTACTAAAAATCCTGAAGTTTGTGTACAGGTGGCAAACATTTATGCGAATTCTAGTAGGTGGGATGACGCTGCTAAAACAAGAGGAACTTTGCAGTTCATGAAGCTTGAGAAGAGCCCAGGATTAAGTGTAGTTCAAACCATGCATAAATAGATCTGCACTGAACACCAATATGAACTGGGATTATATAACTGGTTGTAGTTACAATGCCTCACTATAAAATCTTGAAGACAAACGTGAATCTTGAGGTTTGGGTGGAACTAATCTGCCACTGCATGTAACTGAAACTTTCTCGTTGCTGATTTGCCAGTAGTTGATAGTGGTATGGATAGAGGAACCTGGAGTGGTACAATGTCTGGTGAGTTTTCAGTTTCTTTTGCTGTGCAAAGAATTAGAAATGACTTCTCAGTTATTCCTTGGGCTAAAAAGATTTGGAAGAGGTATATTCATCCTTCTACCTCTAGTGTTATTTGGAAAATTGTGAGAGGTGTGAGTGCTTCTGATGATAATATGAAGGAACGAGGTTTTAAAATTGTTTTTAGATGCTTTTTTTGTAAATCTGATGAGGAACCAATGGAGCACCTTCTTTAGTTTTGCAACTTCAGTGATTTAGAATGGAGTTGGCTTGGTGGAAAGTTTAACTTTCTGAACCCTAGAAGTTTTGATGATGTTCTTACTCTAGCTAAAGCATAAGAGTAATGCAGTCAAAGAAGTTTGGAGTGTTGCTGCAATGGGTGACAATGAAAGAGCTCTGGTTACTCAAAAATAGAATTATGTTTAAAATGATGTCCTGAATTTAACTCCGCCTGTGTAGTTTTTCTGCACAGCCTGTCCCAAGCCAGGATATAGGAGGAGGGTTCGTGATTGGCGTGGTGAGCCAACGGTAAAAAAACAGCCATTCCCGTATGGAAGGGTCGTGATAGGCCTGGCGAGCCAGCGATAGACCAAAAGAGGGTGAGAGCAGTACCAAGATGGGTGACCGCTTGGGAAGTCCTCGTGTACCTTTGTTTGGTTGAAAACCAGCCATTTCCATAGGAAAGGGCGAGAGCAGTACCAAGAAGAATGATGTGCTGAATTTAGAAGGGATAAAGAAGAGAATCTTACGCTTCACTGGAGAGTGTGAAGTAAGGATGAAAGGAACAATGTGGAACACTCCTTATGATTTGCAGGTATTAAAAGCTTTTGGGATGAGAAATAGAAAAATTGTGGAACACTCCTTATGATTTGCAGGTATTAAAAGCTTATGGGATGAGAAGTAGAAAAATTCACAGTACAAGGGTTGTGGAATGCTTTTTTGATCTTCCTATTGCTTCTAATCCAGAAATAACTGGCTATGGTTTTGTAGGAAGGAATAGTGCTGGAGATTTCCTTGTGGCAGTTGCTTGTGGTTTGGGAATAGCAACAAATTTCTTGGCAGAAATCATGGCTGTTATAAGTTCTGGGGAATGAGCAGTTACAAATCATTGCGTTCAAGTCTGTTTCAGAACTGACTCTAGTGCAGTCATAGAGATTTTCAGTTCCAACAAATTGGCTTGGTTTGTTTCTTCCAGATGGAATGGAATTTGTGGATATCTGACAGATATTTCTTTTGTACATAGTTATAGGGAAGTAAACTTCACTACTGATAGGTTAGCAAAACATGGTGCAACCTTGGTTAGAGGAGAGAGTCGAATGTATATATCCAGACCACCTTTTCTAGTGAGTAAAATTCAGCCTTGTAAGTCATGCACAGTGGTGGCTATAGAGTCGAATTCTGCGTTCAGTGGTTGTGGTACCAGAAGCCACAGTTGCTGCAGTCATATCGAAGCTGAAACCCTGGCTATTACCGTTGCCATCGAGTTGGCTGAACAAAGGATTTAGCCATAATTTGCATAGAGGGCGATGCTGAAAAGGTCATAAAGATTGTGAATGATGAAAGGGTTTTTTCCACAGACCACACAGAAACATAAAATCATACACACTGTGCAGACACAGTTGAAGAATAGACTACCATTGACAGGAGGAAATAGGTATTAAAAATTGATCCACGACTCTATTATTTATTCACACTTATTACTGTTACTTAAGATGATGTGTTATCCGACTAACAAATGTTTTTTCTGGTTGGCTACAAACAACATCGATTTGATTCTTCTTTTGACTTAAGTAACTCATAAGTCAACTCAGGACTCTAGAGATTATTCAAGGTTACAAGTAATGACCATATTATGAGATTCATACTCTATGTTTCCAAAACAATAAAAATGAATGTAAAAGATTATATTGCATGAATAACGACCGTCCTTGATTATATTACGAGTTAGCGGGTGTGTTATACCACTTCTTCTAATAATAGGAATCAGGCAGGTTTATTCCATTGCTAGATTTGTAGTATCCAATAGAAAGTGCGTCTGCCCACCGATACCCAAATGGTGAATAAAAAAGTGTAATGGAAATAGACAGTACGTGTCTAGAAACAAAACGAGTGGATAGAAGAGGAGATTATGTGGTTTACCCGACACCTTGCCAAACCATACGACAAACAAACACTCTCATCACATAAACACTCTCATCACATGACCCTTTTTTTCTTTCTCTTTTATCCAAGGTGGGCCCCATGATTACTGTACTAACTAAAGACCTTATAGTGGGACCCACGAGGATCATTGTAACATGGACTTTTGGAGGGTGTGTAACTACCCGCCTCCATGGTTCCACCAATGTTCTAAAAACCGGACCGGAGATCGAATCGAAAAAATTACTGGATCAGGTCGAATGATTTAACCCATATTTATTGGGTTAAATATATAAGAAATCACTACTTTGTATCAAAATTGAAAAAAAAATTGGAAAAAAAAAATTGGATTAGAAATATTTATCATAAAACATGATTTTTTATGTATTAAATATATAAATATATTATAGAATAACATATAAAATAAGTTGATGAAGTAGGTAACTATTCAATGAGTTACATGTTTAATTCTTCCAACTTTACCGGGTAGTAAAATATGACTTATAAAGATTTGTAGAGAATTTTTAAATATGTTGTTAATTAATTGAGATTATGAGAGAGTCTCCCAAATTCTCTTGTTATTGGATTGAGATTTTTTCTAAGTATTTTAAATTCTCTAAGAACACCATGTTATTGGATTAAGATTTATTAAGAGTAACTCAAACACTCTTGTTATTAGATATAGACTTCAAAATCATTGATTTGTTACTTATTGGGATTTTGGGAGACTTTTTTGATGAAAATAGGCATGAGCGAAATCTCTCCCTTAAAGGTGATATTTTGAGAGACTTGAAAATTTGGGTAGAACAAATATAATTCAAAGGTCCTCATTCCTCAGCCTTATCGAATGACCAAAATCCATCCACGACTATTCCTTAAATCCCTCCAGCCTTATCTTCTTCATTTTCCTCATTCCTCGGCCTTTATCTTCTTCTTCCTTCCACCCTTGTCTTCTTCCGCCATTCCCTGGAATTGCTTGATTTTATATGGAAAAATCAAAAAATCACAATCAGCCCAAATAAAATGATTACACCGACAATTAATTTTAGGAATCATTAACCATTTTTTTTTACCGAAATCAAGTAGTAAACATCTACTCATAATACATCAATGGGATTATCCGTAAAAGAACAATCTTTCTCAAAATCAAACTCAAAGACAACAACGAGAAGATGCTAATCAGTGACGAGATAACATAGCAAGTAAAATACGGGATGAGTGGAATAAAGAGAATGAAAACTTAGGCATAGGACAACAATGAGCTTTCAATTTTGAAAAATGACACAAATTTTTCTAGGTATTCATGGTACTTGTGTCATTTGTGTAACGTGCATAATAAAAATGTTGGTACATGTTTTGAATTTATGATTAGATATTTTATATCTTTTTATCTCTATAAATCACAAAGACCCTCTAAAAATCCACTAGATTTGTATCTACAAGTAGCAGAAATTCTCTACAACACTTTTTTAAAATCACTGAAAATCTCTATATTTCCAGAGAGTCTCTAGGAGTCACTAAAAATAAAAATCTAGAAGTCTATATAAATCTCATTTGACTACCCCCTGTATAGTTTTTAGGACTTTAAACTTTTTAAGGACATTTAAATGTCACTGGATTGAACCAGTTTATACCGTACTGGGTTGTGTCGTTTACTACTAGTTGGACCGACTGGGTCACCTGGTTTATGAGAGAGAAAACGGGTTTAAAGTATTTCTCAGGGTCGATGGTGGATTGGACCAGAAAAATAACTGAGTCATCGATTTACCGATCGGACCAGCCGGTCCGATCCGGTTCTTATAACGCTGGTTTTTAGAACTTTAAACTTTTTAAGGACATTTAAATGTCACTGGATTGAACCAGTTTAGACCGTACTGGGTTGTGTGGTTTACTAGTTGGACCGACGGGGTCACCTGGTTTATGAGGGAAAAAACGAGTTTAAAGTATTTCTCGGGGTCAATGGTGAATTAGACCAGAAAAATAACTGAGTCATCGATTTACCGATCAGACTAGCCGGTCCAGTCCGGTTCTTATAAAGCTGTTTCCGGTAAATCTTATTGCATACTTAAACTAACAACCATTTTAATTTTTTAAAAACAATTCATTTCATAAAATTATTATATTTTAATAAAAATAAAATAATTTATTTCTTTGTTTGACTTTATGTTGCACGGACATATCTAGAAAAATGTCATAATCGTATCGGACACGATACGCGTATGTTATTCGTTTGATACACAATGAACACGTCACATCACATATCCCATAAAATTGGACATTGAATACTTTGCATATATTTATTGGACAATTTCAGACATACCGTAACTGATTTATATTGGTTTGGAAAATAAAAATAAACTAACGTGATGCTACTCTATTTTTTTCTAATCAAATCCAAACATTGTACGTGAAATCCTTGACCATTATTTCATATTGGTAATTTTATTTAATAGGTAGTTAAGTATCCAAAAATAAGAATAATCATTTTATTAAGTATATTGTTATAAAATCTCGTTTGGTAATCCTATTTTCATGTCTAGTTCGAACAATTTCATTTTCAAGCCGTGACACCCGTTAGATTGTTGGCTTCTCATTTTCATGCTTGGTTCTGTTCGGTTTCACGGCTTGAACAATTTATGTGCACTCCTATCTTTTTGAGCTGTATTAGCATAGGTTTACCCGTGTTTAGGGTCAAGGTAATGTGGTAAGTTTTAAACACCCATTAACGACACAAATTGTTGGAACAATTGTCGAAAATAGCCTGCTAAAAAATCACAAATACCCAACAAAACAATTTTATGTTGAATCACGATCATATCGCTCTCTTTAAGACGTTTCGTGGCTCTGCCCAAGATTGTGCAAGCAGTTCTTCGATGTCGCGTCGTCCCCGGGATAAAACGACCGAGTAAAACCTCTTTCACAATCACTCTTGCACTGTAAGAGAATGTGATACTTCTACATTTCTATTTTTGCTCAGAATCAGACTTGTAGAAAACAAAAGATGATCGCACATTCGTTTTCTTTCTCAAAATTATTTTTCTTTTTAAACTCAAAAAAACATAAAGGAAACTTTTTTTCTCCTAGAGGTCAATCACACACACACAAAACTATACTGGTGTAACGTCTAAAGCCAACACATTACGACCTTGTACTTGTATACCAGTTTAATGAATGATCTAGAGGAACTTCTCGTATTCTCATAGAAAGCGGCCACACTTCCACATTCATATATATAGGTGAGTCTATCAAGAGTATTCATGTAGCTAAGTACCCCATTCCAAATAGAGATATAAACATTTTTAAGAGTTTTTAAAAAGAAAAAACTCAACCTTAACTCGCTTCAGGATATCATGACGTGGGATGATTCCTCAAAAAACATGATTTTGTTTCTATATATTATCCGTGACTTAGCCCCATTTGAACCTATAATTCGGGATCTCCATTCATAGGTAGGGATTACCTTTTGAACCTAATAATTCTAGGATCTTGAGTTATAGGTTAGGTGTCCATCACGAACAACTATGTCCATATCATTTGTGAATTGTTATTCCCTTTGAACCTATTTCTAGATGGATGTCCATCTAAGGTAGTCAATATCGATTGTACCGGATGATATTATAGGTTTTTATCGCGTATCGGATCAAACCTTTACGATATCTAAAATATCGGCGATACAAGAATTGAACGATAAAAATGCTCGTATCGACCTGTACAAACCGATATATCGGTTTCACTGATACGTTGATATTATCGGAGTATGAATATGATCATCACGCTGGTTCGTCTCAATGTCAATCTTTTTCAAGTATAAAGGTAGGTTTTTTGTTTCAATTTCAATTTCATTCTCGTTTTCTTATTAGTTATCAAATTAGTTAGGGTTTCAGATTGGTCTTTAACCAACCGATCGAAAAGAAAGAAAGATGCTTAACCTGAAATTACACGAATATTAGTTTATTTCCTATATTTCAAATTAATCTTATTTATAACTAGATATATGTATTAATCAATACTTCTCTTTTGTTTGTCAGAACTATTTTTTGAAATTAAAAGTTTTGATATGTGTAATGAGAGCGCCACATGCTTGGTGTAGGTGCAGAGGTGATAAGTTGGACACCGGTATAGTTTCAGGTCTTTCATTATTATGTCATTTCCTACATTTTGCAACATAAAAATTTGAATGTGGGTGATTTGCTGCATAATGGTGAGTGGTGTATCCCTATTGAGTGTCATAATATCTTTGATGTGATAATGAGCTTCCTATAGTGGACGGTGGTGTGGATAGGAGATTTAGTGTGGTTCTATAATTGGTAACTTCTCAGTGGCTTCTATTGTTAATTGGATCAGTATTTTAGGGTGAAAATAAATGTATTGTAAAATAGTAATTTTAGTAGGTTTGAAATATCAAAATCAAACAGGACAAGCCTAAACCAAAAAATGGTTGTTCAAGTCCCGCTTCGATCACAAAGGTAGAGATGATGGGTTGATCTTAGGGGATGGAGACAAATAAGGTTGAGAAATCACAAGTGTGATGAAGATAGTGTGTGATTGTGAAAAAAAGATTATCTTTGTGATAAGTCTTTGTTCTTTCATTCTCTTAGTTCCTTCTGTTCTTCTATAGTTTTGAGGAGACACACTGATTTCTCGTAAGTGGTGGAAGTTACAAAAGAAATGGATAAGTAACGATTGTGGAGATTGTAGTGGAGTCATGTCCGAAAAATAGGGAGGCTACTCCTCGTGCTCTCAATTGTCTTGTAATTGTCCCACTACATATTATCTTCTTGTTCGTGGATGTGTTTCCACAACACACGATTGTCGTAGACCGCCATACCAATCCCCAATGAGAATTCCCCAATGTGTTGTATTTGATATCTCGTGGAAATAGTGGAGTCATGAGCTGCCACTTTGTTTTAAGTCAAGTTAGTAGCTTAGTAAGTCAGTGAGGCAAGTTGCGCGACTCACTAGTTTGATAATCAGACTGATTAGTGTTGAATCTGGTGAGTTTAGTGGTCATGTACTAGCTTAGGCGTAACATAGTGTATTTTAGTGGCCAAATATCAACTTAGAAGTGATGTGGAGCAAATCTGGAAGTGTTTGAAGTCAAGATTGCGTGAAAGTTCCAAAAGGCCGATCACGGCGTATTTTAAGAAACTTGTGCAAAAGGTATGTCGAGCAACCATATAAGGTTGGTGCTGAAATTAGGCCAGCGCCTAAGAAACCAGTGACGCGTCCCTGGGGACACGTCTCAAAATAGGCCGGTGCTGGCTAGTGCCAGCGCCTTAGAGGCTAGTAACGCATTTCTGGGACACGCCAGAGAATTAGGTTAGCGCTAGCAAGTGTTAGCGCCTTAGGAGCTAGTGTCACTAGGACGCTAATTAGGTTGGCGCCGGAAAGTACCAGCGTCTTAGGAGCTAGCGTCTCTAGGAAGCGAATTAGATTGGCATTCGCCTTAGGAGCTAGCGTCTATGAGACACAAATTAGATTGGCGCTGGCAAGTGCCTGTGCCTTAGGAGCTAACGTCTCTGGGACGCGAATTAGGTTGGCGCTGGCAAGTGCCAGTGCCTTAGGAGCTAGCGTCTCTGGGACGCGAATTAGATTGGCATGGCATGTGCCAGCGCCTTAGGAGCTAACGTCTTTGGGACGCAAATTAGGTTGCCGCTGGAAAATTCCAGTGCCTTAGGAGCTAGCGTCTATGACGCAAATTAGATTGTTGCTGGCAAGTGCCATCGACTTAGGATCTAGTGACATCTTTGCCAACGCCTCTGGATTGTGGTGCGTCTCTGAGGCACGTCTCGCTCGAGCTAGCTTGTGCCATTTTTTGCGAGGCGCATGGGGTATTGCTTGGTGGCGTGTTCAGAAGGAATGTCGCGTAATTCGTAACACATCCTTGAGCATGATGCTAAAGTGTCATATTTTAGAGTCAGTACGGCGAGTTGTGATGTGTTCTTTGCGAACATGGAATTAAGTTGAAATGTGTCTTTGGGGATCACGCATCAGCTATTCCTAGAATATACGTATAACAGTAAATTAATGTTGCTTAAATAAGAATTTGAGTATCAATATTGCTTCAGGAATAACACTAGAGAAGACATTGGATACAGAACAAGCTCTAGGAGTAGCACTAGAGAAGTCTCAATTTGCTCTATACTAGTAGGAAATCCATCTAGGAGCTTGAGATTTATTAGATAAACTACAAGGTCAATATAAAACATTTCTAGTTATTTGTAGAGACTCTATTCTTAATTCTCCTGTGGAATATAGGTAGAAATACAATATTTTGTATTCTGATGTGAAATCAGAAATATACATGCAAATATACACGGACTTCTATGTTTCTACAACTAGGCAGAAGAACGATTTTATAATTCTGAACCTTGTCAAAAATCCACCAGCTATAATCAAATAAAAAATTGTAAACAAAGAAAGTTTAGAAAGTTAGTATTCATCCTTTAGTTTCTAGTAATGTCTGGAAGATTGGGAATGGCATCTGTGCTATTGATGATGAGTTGAGGAGGAAGAAGTTTGAGTTGTCTTCTAGGTGCACTTTTTGTAAGGAATAAGAGGAGACTTTGGATCACATTATGTGGCATCGCAACTTTAGTCAGAGGATCTGAAGATGGCTTGGAGGTATTTTCAACTTTAGCACTCCTTGTTTTTCTGATGTGTTAAACTTAGCAAATAATAAGATTAGTGTTGTGGAGGAAGTTTGGAGAACAACTGCCTTTGTGACAATGAGAGAACTTTGGTTCTTGAGGAATACAATGGTGTTTAATAACGAGTCTTTTAGCTTTGAGAGCTTCAAAAGTAGGATAATGCAGTTAACTGGTGACTTTGAAGTGAGAATGAAAAGTACCATTGTGATGTACAATTTTTTAGATCTGATTGGGAGATACATTCCAGTCATAG
The DNA here is from genome assembly GCA_023531435.1 of Papaver californicum. Taxonomy (NCBI): domain Eukaryota; kingdom Viridiplantae; phylum Streptophyta; class Magnoliopsida; order Ranunculales; family Papaveraceae; genus Papaver; species Papaver californicum. The sequence continues at coordinate 464,873 of JAJJMC010015859.1, read as the reverse complement.
AAGCTTTAATGTTAAAATTATATAAAAAAAAATCATTTTGGGTACGACCCTGTCTCGTTTCTTACCATTCCATGCTTCTATTTTATGGCCAAGTATGGAAGCCAAGGCTGAAAGATCTTCTTGGCATCTTTCTTAGGATTAAATAATGGATTTCTCTGTATGTTCCTTTACAACGCCTCCCCAAGATTACAAGGTTGGTCAATAGTATTCTTACTACCTGTAACTTGAAATCAATTTTTTTTAATGTATTATTCATTTTCTGATACTTATTGCTCTCTCAATGTACAAGATCCAGAGTAAAATGCACTGGGGAATTTGCTTGCTCTGTTTCTTCTTGTACCGTTGTACGTATTCCTCTCGATGTTACACTTGATTGGATGTGGCTCATCGCCAAAGGCTGGTGATTCTTTACAAAGTTCACACGAAATTCATCTTGAATATTGTTTAGGAAGAAAATCGAATCAACCCAAAACAACCAAAATTAAAGAAGAGAAATAAACACCGATTTAACGTGGTTCAGCCCTTAATGGCCTACATCCACGGGTAGTGAAGTTGTGATGGTTTTCATTGATCAATTTGAGATTACAGATCCAGAAACTCCATTGGAGTTCTGGTTTTACAGAGCTTTTTAGTTGGAGAGAAAACCGAACCCTTTCTCTTCTTCTTCTTTTTCTTTTAAAGGAAAGCATCAAATGTTCTTGGTGATGTGGCGCCTTCTAGTGATGTGACATCTTAATCTTTATCCACCTATCCACTTTATCTTCTTATCCAGCTTTCCCTCAAACATCCTGGGCTGGTCTGGTATGCTTGCGGGAATGATTGTATCGGGACAGCATGTTCGGGACAGGATGGATCGGGCACCAGTTGGAACGGGAATTGCTGAAGTCACTGTGAGAAATGATGACGTCACTTCGGGACAGGATAACGTCGGGACAAGCTGGAATGGTGGGGAAGATGACGTCGCTTCAGGACATGATGACGTCGCTTTGGGATCAGGACGTGATGACGTCACTTCGGGATCGGGACGTGAATGATGACGTCGCTTTGGGAAATGATGACGTCGCTTCGGGCCAAATTAGGCTTCAGACTTGATGACGTCACTTCGGGAAAAGATGACGTCGCTTCGGGCCAAATTAGGCTTCGGACTTGATGACGTCACTTCGGGAAAATGATGACATCACTTCGGGCGAACATCATTTTATCCCCAACAAATATGATTATGGTGGATGTAGTTATTAGTTACTGTAATGTCGATGGGTAACACACACTCTTGTCTATGTTTGGTTTCTATTGTTGATCTTTTTATAAATAAACGATATTTTATAATAATTATTATTTTTTATTATGATTTTGTAATTATTTAAAATTCTAGTTTTAACATATATAGCTGATAAAAACCTATATAATTTTTTGTACAATTGTATCGGATCCGGACGATACGATACGTGATATTAACTACTTTGTGTCCATCACAAGTGACTCAATTTTCAACGGGTATCAACTTCATCCCATAAGATGTTTTCACATCTTCTTATTAATCTTTTCTTTAAAGGATTAATAAAAACCTTATTCATACCATATATAATTCATTCTCATAGCATCTACAATGCCTTTATATCACCATATATGTTGACTCTTACCATTGTAATTAACAGTTCTCAACTCTTGCAATAGCCGCGGCACTATCGCATTGGATTATTCCTTTATATAGTGGATCACTAAATCGCTCAATCCCTTAAAGGATTCATCTGAAAGAATACCGCAATCAACACCGCGATATCCTTGAAAGATTGCGGTAAACTTTAGATATGTATTTCTAGGTTCAAGGTTTAATTCAAACACCTCATAACCTTCTCAATGTTGTACTGTTTTTTCATAACATGATTATTAGTAAATTTGCATATACCCCCCCCCCCCCTCCCCCACTGCGGAAGCAATATAAATATAGCCGATCACGTAGCGAAAAGCGATGCCATGCTACCATACTCATTTTTATCTTGTGCAAACACACACAATCACAATTACTATAACACTAGAATCAAATGATTGTAAAACTAGTTTACAAGTAGACTATATTTAAATTTCTTACAAAACCTCTTTTCAATATAAAAATGGATCCAATATAAATACAATTCATTTAAAAAAATTACACTATTTTCACCCAAGTCTTCCATGTCAAAAATAAACTAATCATGTTATCAGTTCCATTAACATCATATTAGTTAGAATACAAATTCAATAAATCACTCACGCATATATAACAACTAGTCTTATGCGTTTATCGTATTAATCAATTTTGAAACTATTTGAACGAATCAAGTAAACAAGTCTCTCATGCATTTGTTTTAAAGTTCGTTTGAAAATATATGACGATTATTCAAACTTATATGCACTTCGTTCTTGTAGGTACTATAAAAAATTTATGCTTGGTCTACATAGATTCATCAATTGACTCACATATTCAAGTATATTTTTCTATATACGATGCATAGTAGAAACGACATCCACAAATGAGAATGTAAATCCAGTGACATGAAAGCAAATATCAAAAAATCTTTATTCTCTTTTTAAAATTAACACACAACTTTCAAAGCTAACAACCAATATTACCCAAAAAAAAAAACACAGAGGGATAAAAGTATGACTTGACGCCTGGCGCGAGATCAGAGACGAAGTAACTTAGTACTGATGGAGTTATGTGCTCTATAACTAGTTTCTAGCTTAAATTATTAAGCTGAGAGTAAAACAATAATTTTTTCTTATATTTATTTTCCTACAAAAAGGAAAGTGATTAGGTTTGGAAAAGGGTCTGCTTCTTCTCTTCCCCCACACTCCGAAGCTCATTAGAGTCACTCCTTTTAAAGGAATCTATATGTAATCAAATACTCATAATAAAAATACCACCCGTAGACTAGATCACATTAACGATCGAACCACACAAAAACCTTGTGTCATCTTCACTTTCTACATTTTACTTCTTATTTTTAAGAATGGGTTGTGTTTAGGACTTTAGATCTCTATGGGTGTAACTATTATGTTTTTAGTAGTTGCAATCAGAAAGATGGATTAGTGATTTGACACTCATCTCACGGTAAATATGCAACCGACCAGGTATAAATGAGACTTCCGACACTATAGAGCCTAGTTAGCAATCTAAGGTACACGGAAAGTTCGGGACGACAAACGTATGAGTATTATTCATTTCCATGGAATGTAAACTCGGCCCACTATTCATGATTCAGAAATATTTCAGAACGGTATACATACGTGTATAATTCGTTGCAGAAATACAAATTCCACACATAAAATTTGGTATACATTAACCTATAAAAAATCATTTTTAACATAATTTCGCCTTAGATAGTATATCATCTTATGATTTAAATGAATTATACATATGATATGTGCGATATAATCAGCAAATAACATGTACGTTGGTCGTATAGGGATTAGATTGGTGTATGCAAGATTTTAAAAAACAAAATTATAATAGAGAATGGTAATTTAATGAGGACGTAACAAACTATTATATGGGTTGTATAGTTCGGTAGTTCGTAAATACGTATATAATTCATTTTAGATTAGAAATTCGTAAAATAAATTGGTTTCAAACATATATTTCGGGAATTTACTGACTGGGCCATAGAGAGGGTGAATCTGCAAAGGAAGAAATCAAGTAATGTCCATATTTACCCATGATATCCTAGGTGTTGGGTAAGTAGACATACAACCAACATTTAGGGGTGTTTGGTACCATTTTATAAAACTGTTTTCAAAAATTATTTTCTAGTGTTTTTAAAACACACCATTTTTCCTTGTTTTAATTTTTTTAATAAATTTTAAGAAGTTGTTTGCTAGAACTGTTTTTAAAAACACATATTTCAAAAATTAGTTATAAGTTAAAATTGATAATTCAAAAATTAGTTATAAGCCTTTTTCAAAACAATTCAAAATTAGTTATAAGCTTGTACAAATACTTCACACATTAAAATAATTTTATATTTGTACAAGCTAAGCGCGTTGGTGGCGATGTCGACGTTGATAATAAAGCCACATTGTCCCTGCTATGTTATCCCTAACATTGTTCATCAACTCAATATTCGCCGCACTTACATCAATGTCAATTGATGTGCTTTCTTGACTAGTACTTGCGCCTTCTTCATCTGCCACTATGAGATCCTCCGCCATAAATTAAATAAATAATTCATCATTCCTTGAATTATCTTGTCTGTGATTATGAATTCCCGGAGACTGACGAATGTTCTACTTCAAATTATCAATGTAATTAAATTGTGTTACGTTTAAATTTGTGAACATGTAGAGACCACCTTAGCCGCGATAACAACTGTCGTAGAGGTGATCGATAATGTTGTCAAAAGAGAAACACGATTAGCTGGTGTAGCATTGTTGCAATTCTTAAGAAAATGAAACAAGATATGCAGGGTACTAATGAGAAGAGGACCGTGGTGGCCATTGATGGAAGTTTATACGAACATTATGAACGGTATATGTCATATCTCAAAAAAGTAGTCACTGACCTACATCAAAATGCCATCAAATTGCCATAGGACTACAAGAAATATCTACTAACCTGCAATTGGAAATAGACTAGATAGCAAATTGCAGATTTTTCAGATAGACAAAGTCAGAGACTTCACAAGTGGAGAATTTACAAGGTACAGGTGCTAAACTAAAAGCAGCACAAGATTCTCAAATCTATTTCAACTTGCACCTAACATGTATGCTTTACAATAGATGGATGGAAAGAAAAAAAATAAAGTTTTACGTTAAAACGTATAAGATGCGAGTTTGTTGATCAAACATAATACACGGTGATTGCTCCATGTTTCAAGGATCCAAATTGTGTAAGAAGAAAATGACCAAAATTCAGAACGGCACCAAATTTAGGGGTTTAATTTTAAATTATAAACATTCTACCAAATTCACCAATGGTACCTCTTTCAGGCAGTCTTTTTCTTTCTTTTTTTCTATATGAACTAATACAACTTTCCGTCACTACCACTCCGGTTAACTGTTATGCATATGTCAATGTTCTTTTTACAAGAACTATGGCAATGGCAATAACTTGTTTAATCCACATGGATTCATTGAGTTTGAATCAATGGCAGTCATTAACTTGTTTAATCCATAGGGATTCTAATTAATCAAGACTTCCTGCACTATTAACAAACTAACAAACTACATGGAGTTCAAATACAACATGCTAGATAAAACAGCTTAGTAATGAAGACTTCATGCACTATCAACAAACCTACAGGGTGTTCAAATACAAAGTGCTAGCAGCATAAAATTGTCAGGAAAGAAGCGACTATTGTTGGGAGTAAAAATTGTCCTGCAGATCAAGAAATTCAGATACAGGGAGGGAGGGAAGGTGGAGAAGACAAGCCTAGATATGAAGGAAAATAGCTTACAAAAAATAGAACTAAATGCAACTGAAGTAAAACAAGAAAAAAGTCAGGTAGACAGACACTGAAACGTAAAGGTAAGCTAGAATATAAAACACTAATACAATTATGTTTGTTTCTAAGTTCACAGTCAGGTACTTCAATCACCCATCTAAACTAAGTGCAGTTCAAAATCGGAGTATATCATCAAAATAAAATTAGCGTATTCATTGCACCCATTCCCACCCTTAGATTCAGTTTATCGGTCCAACTGAATGTTTTTTATGCGCTAATTAATATTAGTAGAGAAATGCACAATTGCTGTCAGAAACAGAAAATGTCGCACACAGGTAAAATTAGGGGCTAAATTTATGATATTCCTGTGTCTCAGCCATATGCGTGGTGGCTTCCTAATATACTAGAAATAATTAAGGATTAACGCCGAATTCAAACTGACTATCTACGTACACTAAAATATCGCTCTCTATAAGTTCTTTTCAACCTTAAATATCTAGGGGTTAAGGTTAAAGTCTTTTGCTTCAATATCTAACCTGCTCAGCACTGTGAATGAGGACAGTTCCATTTGTCTCAGTGACACTGGTGTCAACACCTCCAACAAACATATCAATCTACATAAAAAATATATTAAGAAACGGGTTAAGTCGAGTGAGTAGCAAGATATGAACCAACAAAACCTAAATAACAAGACAAAACAGAAGAAAACAACAACAAAAACAAAAATAAAAAAATCACTGTGAACCAAACATATCAGATGACTCCAAGCAGTGTGTGACTGAAAACTATAAGGTTGGGGTTGACTTGAAAATGCCGTTTATTTTGGTGAGATTAATTAGATGATGAGCTTTGGAGATTTAATCTAGTGTTATGTATGGGCAATGCCTTGATCTGTGTAGAGAATCCTCACCGGAGCCATGTTTGAAAACTAAAAAGAGTATGTGCTAACAACCATACATTAATCGTAGTTATTCATACTAACAAGAAACTTGAAAACTCAACTACACAAAGTATGATGATCTACTAAACATACAAAATTGAAAAAAAAATCATGATACTAAACAAGATGTGAACTCACATAACTAAACATGGAACAATTTCATCATAAGTTACCATATACATGATACTAAGCATACAAAACTTAACTAAATCATACAAAATAAAACTAAAATCACATAATTGACAAAAAGAAACATGTAAATTGAAACTACAGAAGGATTACAAACCCCAAAATCACAGAGTTGTTGAACAAAGTGGTTGATTTTCAAAAACCGACCGATGATACCTGGAAAAAAACATAGGTTAAAATTAACCAAAATTTGAAGAAAAAAAAACAGTCCCATAACAAATTTCTAGTAATATAACCAAAACCCATTACTATAATCACAGATTTGATTCAACTCTGAGAAGAGTTTCGACATATCTTTTTTTATAATCACAAATTTGATTCGACATTTCATTAAAACGAAAAATGAACAAAATCAACAAGAAATTTAGAGGGGAAATGATTTGAAGTCCCATAGTAGCTTTAATGTTGCTTCTCCAACTTCTTGGCTTCAACAAAAGTTGCTAACACCCTTGTTCGATTCTTCTAAGAAGTATCAAATCCCCTTTCTCAACTCGCTGACAATACTAACAAACTCCAAAATCCATCCTCCACCACCACCAATCAACAATAGCAGCACCACTTACCATCTCAGATTCATCCACTCGAATTAACACATCGAACCCAACACCATCAGCGACCCATTCTAGATTCGAGCTACATCACAATATTGAACTGATCCATCTCTTGTTCTCTTGAATTCAAAAGCAGCATCAACAACTCTTACTAAACCCATTTCCACCGCTAACCACCACCAATCTTATTTATCAACATCATCTTCTTTTCATTCTCGATTCTAGCCTTGTCTACCATTACCTTGTAATTTCAATCTTGACTTCACCCACTCAACCAGATCTTTTTTCTTCTTTAATTCCACGAAACCCATCTCTCCAATTTCATCACCAACGACATCACCTCTTTAGACGAACCCTAAGATTCATCTCTGCGATTTCTTATTAACTCATATTCAACTGATTGTGAATGAGTATAAACAAGCTGGTGAGGGAGAAAAGAGAGAAAAAAAAAGTGAAAAAAACGAGAGAGAAGGCGGAAAAAATGAAAAAAAAAGAGAAAAAAGAAAAACATAGAAAATAATTAATAATCGTTTTTATTTTTTCATTTTTAAAAACATAAAACTGATGAAAAACATTTTCTGAAAATACCTCCATCAAATATGTTTTTTTTTTTCTGTCTTTTTTTTAAAAAAAAAAATAAAAAACTGTTTTTAAAATTCATACCCAACACACTTTTAACTTTTTCTTGTTTGGTATAAGAAGGTCCTTAACTTTTTCTTGTTTGGTATAAGAAGATCCTGATTCTGAAAATACCTGTTTGATCATCTACCCTTCATTTAAAATTTGCCACCTCCACACGTATTATTTTCACTTTTTTAAAAGGATTTCCAAGAGACAAAAATGAGAATCAAAGAGAAGAGAAACTCCACAAACTGAGTTGATAACCTTATCTTTCATTTCACTGGACAAAGCATTTCTACGTGTCACTTTTCGTTGATTTCATGGAACTTCATCTCTTTCCCTCTCCTTATTACAATTTGATTACAAAAAACAAGCGTCTGACAAATACTAAGCAGCAGTGCAGCACCAGCAAGTGGTAGTAGTAGTAGAAGAAGAAAAGGATAAAAGAGCAATTAGTTTTCAGCAGAAAAAAATAATATAAAGTGTTCGATAGGTAGCCTAAGTGAGAAAACAAGAAAACACATAGACTTCAAAAAGAAGGTCTTACTTTGATTAATCTTTGTTTTTCTTACTTGGGTTTTATTTAAATTCATTTTTCAATCGAAGGGTTTCTTGGGTTTTATTCAAAGATTGTATCTTTAGAGGAGTTAGTTAATGTACTGAAAAAGGTAAAGTGAAAGTGAAACTGTGGTTTCTTTAGAGAGTGAGTGAATAATGTCTTGTGCTTTGTTATATGTAGTTTCACCAAATACAGAGATCTCAAAATTCATTTCATATGGATTACCTGATTACTCCATTAAAGCTGCTTTCAGTTCAAATTTTGATGGGAGAATTAAAGGGAAGAAAAAAGGAACAAGATGGAGGTCTTTCTCTTTTACTTCAGACTTGAAGTATACTTGCTTGAGTGGTGGGTCAGACAATGCTGGAAATTTCCCTGTTATGTCTAGTTTAGTTGCAAATTCAGCCGGTGAGGTTGCAGTTTCTTCAGAACAAAGGGTTTATGATGTTGTGTTAAAGCAAGCAGCTTTAGTTAAGGAGCAATTGGGGTCTACTGGGCAGATTGATGTCAAGCCTGATATTGTAATTCCTGGGACTCTAAGTTTGTTGAGTGAAGCTTATGATCGCTGTGGGGAAGTCTGTGCTGAATATGCTAAGACCTTTTATTTAGGTTAGGCTTCTCATTTCAGCTGTATTTGTTAACACCATTGCAAATTGGAATTCCTCGTTTTGGTGGACTAACTTTAATTTTTGGTCTTAATTTTCTATTTTCAGGTACATTGCTCATGACGCCTGAGAAGCGTAAAGCTATTTGGGCTATCTATGGTGAGTTTTAGCAATGTTTTTCCTGAAATATATGTTCATATAGACGTGTACGATACAATACTGGCAAAATTGACATAATGTAGTTGCTGTGAATTTAGCAAGTGCCGGTAAATGACGAAGTGAAAAGTGAGATGCTTAATGAGATAATTGGCCATCTTGACCCGACCTAAATTGTATCGAAAAGGCAAAATAGCTTCAAAACCTGCAAGGATTTGTGCATTAGAATAGTTGGGGAAGACATATCCATCAACATGATTGTCACATATTGTTGAAATGGTGTTTAAGATTATGTTAATACTGACATGGTCTCATGAAAGGGAAGTAGATGAAGCGTATCTAAATCGGGGATGCTCTCCCATATAATTCATGGACTTGCTTTGTCTTTATCAAGCACTAAAAGTTCCTTAATAGGTTAGTGTTTAGTTTAAAAAATCATTTAGCTTAAAATAAGATTGGATTAGTGATTAGTGATTAGTTTATTGTTTTTACACATGATACCCAATATGTTAAGCTTGATAGATTGTTTAAAAGTTGTGTTAGCTTAACTTAAGATTGAGTCACTCATTAAACTTTTATGGTTTCGACATAAGCTACCCCATCTTCTTCAACAGTTTATCCACACTTTTTTTTATAACCCTTCTTATGTATTTCATAGTTGGCAAACACATCTGCTGGATAAGGTATATAATATGATGATATTGTCGGCTATTTGATTCCCAACAATGTCAAAGTTTTATTTTTAACGAAATAATAACTATACGTGTCCTCGAGTGACTTACTTATTGCCAATAGAATATGTTAATCTTTTGCACTCTTCACATGGATTTACAAATCAAACCTACTTAACAATGATTCACTTTTAGGTGGCACTACAAAACAAATATATATCTTGTAAATTTTCTGATGTTTTATTATTAGATATCAGAACCGACGGCATCAAGAAGAATATAAAACTTAACTGATATGCCTGCACTGTTGGAAATAGATCCTAACTTAACTTAAAAGATCCTGCCGTAAGGAGTGTATTATCTTCCTAGGGAATCCCTAGGGGTAGCACTAACCTCTAAGAATCAGCTTAAAGGGAAAGTGTGCCCAAGACATAATACGCTACCACCAATCTCATTTTGTAGTCGACTCAGGTTGGGTTGTCTGGGTCACTTAACGACTAAAGTTTTGCTTACACAAGAGGAATGTCGATTTTCACTTATCCCCTGTATGTGAAATCATAAGTCCTTAATATGTTGACTGTGTGAATGCAGTATATCTGTGTAAGAGTGTTTGCATAAGTATGAATCAGTACTGTTAGTGCTTAGTTTTAGTTCTCTATCAAGTAGTTCGCTTTAAATGAGAATTCAAACCCTTAACTCATTAGCTTCTTGTTTCCACAGTGTGGTGCAGGAGAACAGATGAGCTTGTTGATGGGCCTAATGCTTCTCACATAACACCCAAGGCATTAGACAGGTGGGAGTCAAGGTTGGAGGATTTGTTTGCAGGCCGTCCATACGATATGCTTGATGCAGCTTTATCCGACACAGTTCAAAAATTTCCTGTCGATATACAGGTATACTAGTTTAGTACCAAATTGGTCATTGGCCATTTCAACCATAAAGGGATTAGTGCCCTCTATTCCAAATTCCAAAAGCACTATCACTCTGTATTAAAAGAATGTTTTTATCCACTAATGAATCTTTCAATTTACAGCCATTCAAGGACATGATTGAAGGGATGAGACTGGACCTTAAGAAGTCGAGATACAAGAACTTCGATGAACTCTACCTTTACTGTTACTACGTAGCAGGAACTGTTGGCTTAATGAGTGTTCCTGTAATGGGCATCGAACCAGAATCAAAAGCAACAACTGAGAGCGTTTATGGTGCTGCTTTAGCATTAGGAATTGCAAATCAACTAACCAACATTCTTAGGGATGTCGGAGAAGAGTAAGTGCTATTTAGCTCTAAAAATGTCCATCTTAGTAGTAGATTTCTCTTCATAAGTTTTTTTAACTAGCATTTAACATACCATCCCATTGTTCAGTACTTTCAAACAAACATGTGCAAACAATACCCAATGCAAAAACCTTTGAAGTCGATCTAGTTGACCAGTGAATATTTGTTCTCTCTCTCTCTATTTTTTGGCTTCTCATCAACTATTTTCTTATTTAGCGCAAGAAGAGGAAGGGTTTATTTACCACAAGACGAGCTGATACAATCTGGGCTTTCGGATGAGGACATATTTGCTGGTAAAGTGACAGATAAGTGGAGAAGTTTCATGAAAAAACAAATTAAACGGGCTAGAATGTTCTTTGATGAAGCAGAGAGTGGAGTAACACAGCTCAGTGCATCTAGTAGATGGCCGGTAAGAAATAGAAAAAATCCTCTAAACATGCTTAATTCACCTAGTCCTGTTACAGCATTTGATGGTTTTAGTTTTGCAAGATATCAATATTTATTTTTGTTCTTGTATCATTTTGTTCTAGGTTTGGGCCTCATTGTTACTTTATCGTCAAATATTGGATGAGATCGAAGCCAACGATTACAACAACTTCACTAAGAGAGCTTATGTAAGTAAAGCAAAGAAGGTAGTAGCATTGCCAGTTGCTTATGCAAAATCTATTTTGGGATCTACGATAAAAACACCACGGACCTTACAAGCATCAAAGAAATAGTGTTGCTTAGAACATACTTAAGTTGTAACTAGGAATAATGAAAAGCCCAGATTGCTGTATATTAGAAGGAAAGAAAAACTACTCTTGATGAATGAAATATCCTTACTACCACAATTTGATCATGAAACTGTTAGGAAGCCACATTGGCGGAACCTAATAACGAAGTAGTTACGTCGCAAGCATTATACGGATTACAGGAATTTTTGATTGGAAATCAAAGCATATTGGAATTGTTAAGCAAATGAAACACAATTACAAAGTTGAACAATAATCATCACCCACGGGGAACAATCGGTTCATCATTGTATACCAGAGCATCCTGTGCTGTACGGCATGAACGAAATTCAAACTGTTGTTGTCTACACCACTTGTATTGTATCAATATTCAATCATGTTCTTTTTGTTAAATGTTTGGTATCCCCTGTCAAAAAAAATCAGGAAGACATTGTGTTTACATGCCTGCAGTGGGCCACGAATAATATACACACTGCACTGATGTTTAGCTTAGACCCGTTATAAAAAACACATAATAAGTTTAGATTCTAATAAGAGTCTCCACGGTCATGAGTAGAGCAAAGAGTAAAAATAAATATATTTTTTTGTTTATATTCTGCGTCAAACGTAATGGTGGGATACTAAATTTTGATCAGGCGGAATCATAATTTAGCTTGGCGTTGAGCCCATATATAAGGATACGTCTGTTGAATGGGTATTGGATGGGCGTATGCTTAGTGAAACGCTTGGTTGAGACGGACGGTGGATTAATGTTTGGTGGGAGACGCAGCCCAGAACAATGCCTGATGGGTAGACGCACGCGTAACATCACGCCCGAGAGACAAGCGTAAGTTTAGATGAACGCCTGTTGGGCCGTTAACTTATGAATACGCTCGTCTGTGGAGCGTAAGTTTAGATGAACGCCTGGTTAAAGGTTTAGTCTCGTGCAGAGTAAGTGTGTGCCTCAGTGATGGGTGTTCATTTAGGCATACACCCGTGTTAGGAAGCGGTAGCCTATACTAACGCATGAAGGAGAAACGCTCATCTAGTTCGACGCGTGTGAGAAGAAGCGGTTGTATAGGATTACGCATGTTATATCATCAGGCGGAGGCTTCTAGGTTCATTTCTTCTCTTCTTCTCTTCCGCCTACCCCTTCAACTCAGCTGAACCTCCAACTGACCCTCCTCCCCTCTTCTCAACCTCTTTTTCGATTGAAAAACGGTGGCAAAACCCTAGCAACAAAGAAACAAGGCTTATCAAAGTTAGGTTTATCTCAAGACAAGGTATAAAACTCAAACTATTTACATCAATTTTAATGGATTTTATAGGTTTAAATTATGATTTATTGTAATGTTTTGTTAATTAAATTTGTATATATATGTTTAAAGATTAAACATATGATTATAAAACATACATATTAGGTTTGCAAATTGTAATTTTACAATTGAGTTTAATTCTAGGGTTTTGGAAGTTGTAAATAGGTTTTAAAAAATTGATGAGAATTAATTAATTTAAATTTAGAATTGATTAAGTTCTTGATTAATTTGAGTTGGGTTGCGGTTAATTTTAAGTTCTTGATTAATTGATTTGATATGAATGTTTATGGAATTTTGGAATTATGAATGTTTATGTTCCTTTCTAATGAATGTTTATGGAATTATAAAATTAGTGAATTATGGAGAATTTTTGTAGAGTTGATAATTTGATTGGTGGACTATTTTGTGAATCATGAATTTTGTATTTTGGATGATTTATGAATGTTTGTACATTTGATTATCTAATTAGAGGATTACTCTTTTAATGATGTAATTTGTATTTATTTTTACCATATGAATGTTTGGAGAGTTGATTATTTGTTTAAAGGATTACTTTTTTAATGATGAAATTTGTATTTTTGTGGATTTATGGATGAATTTAGAGTTTTATATTTGTGCATTATGAGGATTACTCTAAATTTTGAAACTTGTATGTACCGTTTGCACAGATGATGAGCAATGTTACGGCGAGATTCGTTGGTCAAAAAAAGAGGAACAAGAAAGCTAAAACTGTTGAGGATCTAGAAGTAGACCCTACTACTGAAGATATGGTCTATGTTCCCAGGTTAGCGAACTACAATGTCGTGGAAGATGCTCAGAGTCACGCTTCGACAAATATTACATATTCAACCAATTCAAAATTCAAGTATTTACATCGTGGTTCCCTCAAATCGGTCATTCTGACCTATGCAATTATTATCAAACACATTCCTAGGGTTAAATACATTATTGAAAAGGCAGGATGGGACCGTTTATTGACCATGGATGTAGTAGTTTTTTGTTTTTTTTAAAACCCGTTGGATTAGTAACCATATTTGGAAAATTCAAAATTCGCAATAACTGCTACTAGGGTCGTCATGATCGTATTGTAATACTATAACGACCTTGTAACTTTTGGACAGTTGCCAGTCAAGTTCTTTGAAAACCATGACTACTTGTTTGTAAAAATGGACAGAGAATTGTGTATGTTTTGGTATAGAGTCGTCATTGTAAATTTTGTATCCTCACAGTCTCTGGAAAGAGTCGTTAACCTGTTAAAAAATACAATGACGACACTAGATTAAGTCGTCGGTGTCGATAGTTGGAGACCATGACGACTCATATCATTGTGTTTGCTTAAATATGCTTTTTTCTTTCTTTGTAGGTGGTTGCACAACTAAGCGATGAACCTGAACCAGTGTCTCAGATAGGGACGGATACTTCCCACCACTATATGACTGACAAAGTATGGGATCTACCTTTTGAATTGATTTATGTTCTCAAAAAATTTGACTAGTCCTCTCGTCAACATAAGTATACTTCTCATAAAATCAAATTTTAGAAAAGTAGACATGGATCTGGATTTCTACTTGGCTCTAACGCCGATAAGAACTGCTTTACTTATCATAGAACTTGGTTGCTCGCTGGGCGGCTTTTGCTCTCCACGTGTAATTGGCTCTCCAATAAATAGGTCGCTCTACCAATAGGGATTCTTCCAAAGCGAAACTAAGGTTGGGGGCAAAAGAATGGGTTATCTCAAAGGCCAAAGGGAAAATATGTGTGTTGGTTCAAAACAACCAAGTCACGGCTACAAAGTTTGAGATGATTTGCGAAAGAGGCCACCAGCGTGAAAGCCATAAAGCAAAGGATTATAAGTACGAGAAGACGACGACGAGGGTTTACAAATAAAAAACAAAAAAATGTGGGTGTCCGTTTAAGATTATACTTTATAGGAACTTTAAAGGTGGTCGAGTGTTCCTAATGGTCATCATAACCATCTGTTGCCCCAGAGTATGATTGGAAAAACTGCATATTCCCGATTGAAACCACATGAGATGGAGAGGGTTCAGAAGATGAAGGGAAGTAGACCTCTTAGTCCTAACAACCATTCCCTACCTAAATTATGCAGCAAGAGATATTATGATTCGAGTCCAACCTGTATATCCGAGAATAAACTTCACCTGATTCTGTTTATTTATTTCATGCTTTTACGTGAGAAAATATCTCACAAGATTTGTGAGACAAATCTTTTTCTTTTTTAGAATCGTAAACTTTTAAAACTCCTTTTAATTAAGACAATAATATATTTTGTTTCCAAATCAGATTCATATAGTTTTAAAGAAAAGAAATTTCCCACCGATTTCCTTATTTGAATTTGAGAAGAAGGAGGTGCCCCTATCCTTTAATATTTTTTAAGCCCAATTTTCTACGACTATTTATTCTTCCAAAAATACCTACAAACACAATAAAATGACAATATTAATACAAAAACTGAGTAATAACAGTATAAATATGAGATTAAATAAGACACCTAAATGTGTCTATCAATGATTATAAAAATATATTTTGAATTTATTGAACAAAAGGAACAATTTTCGAGGTCTGAGACAGACAAGTCTAAGCCTAACACAGAACAACATCGAACAACTCGATCACTCAATTGTTTATAGCTATTCACGCCAATTACATCTTACAGAGTATGATACTCTGACCTCAATCCTTCTTTCGCTTCCCTCCCTAAGACCAACCATTATCCTTTTCCTTCTCCTTTGTGACTGAAGCAAGACTAGAACGGTCATTGTTTGGTTTAGGCCAGGATTGTACAGATTGATCTCTCGAATCTAAAGAAAGTACTTCAACAGTACAAATGTTTAAGAATTAGACAAATTATCACTTGCTCACCCCATTTTTCCTAAATTAACCCCTTAATTCTTTTTCCCCACAAACAGAAGGGTATCCCCCTAGTTACATTTTCAACCTCTTAAACGCTGATAGAATTCAGGCTCAAAATGCTAGGCAAGGGAAAACCTTGGCACTGGTCATTATATATATGTACCAACTTTCCAGTATTTTAAGTTTATCTTTATAAAAAAAACACTAAACCATACCAAAAACTACCACCTAATTATAAATGTCTATTAACGAAATACTACATTAATTTTCTATCGATAAAGAACTTTATGTTAAAGAACTCGTGAAATCTTATAATGTATAGGGAATTCCTTGATGCTGCTAAAGCCAAGAAATTAGTATAAGATTTTAACAAAGGTTACCAATTAATTCGGGGATATCTTTTTAAGATAAAAACTGTCATAGACTCTCCAGGGACGGGTCTAGCAAGGGGCTAACTGAGGCTATAACTTGTCCCTATTTTAAGCCTCACATGTTTTGGTATTGAAGTATTTATAAATTTTGGCTTTAGCCCACCATTAGTTAGTGTGAATTCTAGGTTATGTAGGCTTAGCACATTATAAGAGAATCTTTTAATATATATTATTATTATAATTAAAACCAAATAATGTCTTTTCATTTATTTTGGTCCCACGAAAAAGCTGATATGGATTCTTGTGGTGAGAGTCCGTTTTGAAGCCTTCTTATTGATTGTGGCCCCACACATGTAAAACTACACACTTTGTTACACTTCAATTACACCTCCTTCCCGATTTTCCACCTTCCACCGAAACTAACTCCTCTTTTAGGATGTATAGGAACCGACCGGAACCGAACCGAAACCGAGGAGCTCGGGACGGGTACAAGTATAAAAAAAGAGAACCGACTACACACAAGTACCAGGTATAGGTTCTACCTAGGGACCGACCGGAACCAAACCGAGTGTACGGAATATTTTTAGTCGTTGATTAGATATTAGAATATTAATCCCATCCGTCTGTTTCTAAGTTAGGTTACTCGATCGAGTTCAGAAGAAGACATTTCTTCTATGTGTGCAATCAGACATTTCTTATGTTCTTCATCTCCAAAGTATGCACCACAGCGACACCACCTCCACCACCACTATCTCGTCACAGCCACCACCATCAGTTGGTTCAGTACCACCTTCTTCTTCTTCTTCTTGTTCCTCCTTTTCAAAAGGATATAAAACCCTAAACTTTCTCCTGCAGAAGAGGCGACGACTCCATCTTCTTCTTCTCTTCAACCTTCTTCCATCTAGTTTACTAAAAAGTCTACAGTCTTTCACTCCTTCTCCTACATCACCAGATTCACCACCATCGTCTCCTACATCACCAGATTCTAATGGATTCTATAGGTAAAGAAAAAGTTTTTTGATTTATTTTTATTGACTGAGGTACTGATTATTATTATTATTTTTGATTTTAGTGATCGATTTTAATAAAATTAATGGGGTTTGATTCCATTTTTTGTTTTAATTGATTTTCATCATTAATTGGGGGTACTCTTATTAATTAGGTTTAGCTTGTTTCTTATTTTTTTTGCTTGATTCAGAGTGTTGATCTGCAACAGTACCAACTGTACAATGCTTTTAGGTCTGATGTTTTGTAATCCCTAAATTATATATACATGATTTTAGTTTTCTAACTTGTTCTGGATTTTAATGGTGTCTAATATTTTTATTAATGGCTTTGTGTGTATGCTTATTTGACTTGGGTACAGTATATAACATAAAGTGAAGATTTATGTTGATCTGGATCATTTCTGCTGATTTGTTTGATATGTGACTGCTCTTCCTTTTTTGAGTTTAATTTTAACTTTCAGATTACACTTCTTTCATTATATGGGAGTGATATATGATGGTGATCTTTTTTTTGTAATTTTGATATTCTTCTATTTAGTTGTTCTGCTAGTAATAATGTTTGTTAGATTTTCCTGTTTGTTCATGTTTTTAGTAATTCAGTAAAACTGATGTTGATAGCATCAACCATCTTCATACGAAAGTCAATTCTGATTATTGATGATTATTACTCTTATTCTTTCTGAACTAAACCATTTGGTGCTACTTTGAAATGCATTTCTGATTTAACAATTGCTAATGTTTCCCATTGTTATATCTTAGATGCGTATTAAGAACCTAATAGACCTGAAACTAATATAAAACATCAGCAGCAGGCTTATTTCCTAAGTAATAAACAAAAAAGATATTGACAAGTTTTAAAAATATCATTTAATTAATAAATTTGTGATAGTTTCATATCATTCGACGCCATTCTTATGTACGTTGCTCTTGTTATTTGTTGCAGGTGTTGCTTCGAAAAACCTTCGGGATAGGCTATCTTATTGGAGTTTGCTTCTTACATATTGGTTGAAGAATACTTGGAGTTTGCTTTTACACACAGTTGAAGAATAAAACCTTAGTCTGGTGTTATTATTCATTCATTCTTTCCGACGAGTTAACAGACTAGTCGAAAACTTCGTTTGCTTTTAGTTTGCTTTTAATTTGCTTGGAGATCATGATCAGTATGGTTAGTGATTTGGCTTAAAGATTTTCATCAGTTAGATTGTTATTACTTATTAGTGGTCTGTTATCTCTGTTTCAAATCACCTTCGGCTCTGTAGCTCTGCCTGACATATCTTTGTTCTGTGGTTGTTGTGGGCTTTTATTCCAGTAATTCAATATAAAAAATAAAATAAAAAATACAGGACCGGAACCGATCGAAATCGAACCGAACAGACGGATACGGTTCTAGAACCGAACTAAAAATATAAGGTATAAGATACAGGTACACAGATAAAGAACCGATCATAGAAAAGTACGTGTACTCAGTTCTGCCAATAACCGAGCCGAACGGATCTTTGTGCACCCCTACTCCTCTTCGTCGACCACCTCCAAAGAATGAAACTGAATCAACTGATCCCACTACTTCCTTGAATCCAGAGAAGAACTAGATAACGAAAACTCTCACACACATAGCATAGCCATACATATTCTGAAACTACTTTCCTCTACTTTGATTAACCCAATCTTTTTGATTACTAAGTATATCAATTCTTTCTTTTATATTGGATTTTAATTTGGTTGGTGTTTCTTAATTACTTTTACTTTTTGTTTTACGGAATTAGATCGGTGTTTCTTAATTATACACTCGAGAATAGATGTGTTTGTTATTACTTTCCTTTTGTTTTGATCACCCAAATATTTGGGGTTTTTTCTTCTTCCAATTTCAGAAATAGAGATTGAAAAAGTTAGAGTTCATCAGGATTTAAAAGGAAGCTCTGTGCTGCCTGAGAATGATGTCATTGAAAATCTTAAGAACAATATGAAGCGATTTTCGCCGGAGAAAGAATATATGGAAATATATTCAGACCCCTCTGGTGATCCAACAAAGGTAAGATACTTCAAATCTTTTTTCAATTTGAGATTTTTTTTTTTTTTTTTGGGTTTGATTAGGCATCTGAGAAACACAATGGGGAGAAAGACGTAGCTAAGTATATCAAGAAGAAATTCGATAAGAAACATGGTCTTAATTCGGTATTACTCGGTTACTTTTTTCATTGTTGTTTTGTTTAATGAATTTTAGTTGTTTGTGGAAATGACATAGTGAAAATAGAGTGGAAGTTGGATCGGTCTGTTTAGAGACGTTCTGCTATATCAAAATCGAACAGAAAGTTGACATGTTGGTTGGATATAGATTGAGATATAAAACCCACTAGAATGAAACTACTGAATTTGGATAAATATATACACATCTGATTTTCTATGATCTTTTCTACAGTGACTACCTAACAGTATCTCATACATTCAATATTCCTTTCAAGTGATTCAGGTCTCAAAGTGGTTTTATAAAGAATGAACTGGCAAACCTGCCCGCTACGGAAAGGATCATCCCTATATCGATCGTTGGAATTCGAAGGGCGGAGGTAGCAGCTGCAGCAACACGTGCGGGCACACATTCAAGCACCACAGAGAAGCATCCAGCCTCCTGGACAACCTACAATTGAAATTTGATCCAAATTAACCCTACCTTTCTAGAACACTGATAATTTAACAATAATCTAATTAACCCCACCCAGCAACAGAGGTAGCATAACAATTACCATTAGGAAAATTTATAACCAATATAATTAGTTGGGGGCGTAATGGGACTTTGATTTGATTTTGCAGCAGTACCTATATCTTATACCTACCGAGGCCTTTCCATATGAGATTTTAAAGCTCTGGTTTTGTTGTAGTTCAGTTATATGTGGTTCAATTGCAGGTAACTTTTTGTCTCCTCAGATGTGATATGCAATATCTTTGTAGCCTCAGTATGAAGTATTGTACTGATTTTTAAGTCGTCTGATTACTTTTCTCCTGCATGTCTTTCATCCAGATATCATACACAATTTGTTTATTTGAATTATCTGAAAACTTGGATGCGTAATACCAAATCAAGGGCAAATGATGCATGTTTTATAGAATCTAAATCCGCTTCGTACATGTCGAGTTTGTTTTATTGGGATGAACAGCGAAGGTTCGTGAACTAACGCTCTAACTTCTTAATGAAATAGAAAGTTAGTTTGGCATAAAAATTTGCTCTATTTTCTCTAGGGCCACAGTTGCTGGCTTACAAAAACAACTGTAAGGCGATGTTTACTGCTGCCGGAGGTGCTGCTCAGCTTATAGATGACTGTCCATATAAGGATGGGGAGCCAAATTTTATCTGGTACTCTTTTCACATAATCGCTCAGTTCTGTCTTTATTGTGGCCAGTTTTGCTATAAGTGGTTATTGTAAGGCTTTATAGGCTTTATATCGACCGGTTAGAATTTTAGTTTAGTTTGCTCTCTTTTCCCCCTTCTCAAGAATATGTTTCTCTTTATTCTTAGGGTGTGTGTCCGTTTATTAGTTTGCCACTGATAATACTGTTAGGTGTTAATATATCTTTGTGATGGTAAAATGTGACTTAGTTTCAGAAATTCGGGGTTCTGTTAGCTTCACTGGAAACCTAAAATTGGTTTAGTATTTTATTTCCTTCATTTTGTATTTGGTTGGCTGGGTTCCAGGTTTGTCATTAGTTGGGAGAAAAAACTGGTTCAAGAGAGGGAACTCACTTATTTTTTATAGAAGTGATACATCAGACATGTACATACAAACTATTGAGTTTCATATATTAACCTGATGTTCAATTAATTGCTCTTCCTGACTCTGCAACTACACTATCTTTAAACCATGGTTTTGACTTAAAGGTAAATCGTTATAGACCCAAATGAAACACATCCATTAGCACCTTGCTCCTTAGAAGAATTCATTTATGATTATAATTTGTGAATATGCAAATGATTTATGTTGTTAAGGTACCATTTAAATTATTAAGCTTTTGTCTTGGCTAAATGTTTTCATTGGAATTGGGTAGTTTTTGGTTTCGAATAACTTTAGAAAATAATGCCTTTCTTTTGTTGTTGTTTGTGGTTGAAATTGATCAGGTTTGGAATAACACCACTCACTGACTAAAGAGTCTGTCGACTCCTTGCTAAATAGATGGAAAGAGTATGCGTGGAAAATGGTTAATAACGACAATTCTCGGTAAGTTAATAATTATGCAACATATATAGTTTCCTGCTAAATGATGTAGCTTAAATACAAAATACATTTTATGTTTATTTTTGAGCATTTATGAATTATAACAGATTTTCCGCTCAACCTTCAACCATGATCGCAACTGAACTAGATTTTTTGTTTGCCTATTTGACTATGCACAAAACTGCATTATGTTTCCATGGGATATTGATTATGAAGTTGTAGTTCCATCAGAAATTAAAATCTTATTTTCCCTAGATATATCTTTTTTAAGCCTTACATGACAGGATCAATATGTACGAGTTACTATAACTTTGATTTTGTACTTTATCAAGCACCTTTGAGTATCTGTCCTCTTTAATCTTTTCCAGATTCATGCGGAGCACAAGGAAGTATGTCTTCATAGATTTATTTCTGGCAAAACAGAGAGTGTTGTTGCTCTACTTTGGAGAGAACCACATTTTGAGTGTCAGTGCATTGAAGGATATGAACTGGGACCTCAATAAAACTATTGAATTAATAATCAGTGAAGTTTGTATGCGTCTTTTCTCATATGCTTTGATGGGTTTTTATGGCATAATATAGGACAACTAATTTGTAGCAACAGACCGGTCCAAACCCGGCCTGTTACTGAACTTTCTTTTCTTTTTTTATACAAGTATCTTTTTGTCGTGAACTAGATCGGTGTGGACGACCCACCGTTTGGATTAGTTGGTTTTCGGTTCGAGGGTCCACCAGAACCAAACCAAGATCTAACGGTTATTTGTACTAAAAACATGCCAACAACAAAATAAATAAATTCACAGATCCTATGAAAAATCATCCTACATGACTACATTTTCCTAACTCAATATGTGAAGGGAGAACCAAAGAAAGGCATCACTCGATTGATTAACATTCCTAAAAACACTAAAGATTAATAGCAGCACACAAAATTGATACAGACTTGAAAACTTATCAAGCAACAGGGACTTTTGGTTCCCCTAAATTTACAAATGCTTCTGCCCGAACCATACGTGCGGTTGCTGCATTCCATGATACAAGATGGTTCAAGAAAACATCCACGTATTTCGCTTTGTCATTCTATTCAGAACACAAAATGCAGGTCTGATTAGTAAATGATAAAATGGTAAAATCCAAACCCTTGGTAAATATTTGAGAAGAAACAGCAAATGATAACATAAAATTTTCACATACCTTGTAGTCTATATAGTACGCGTGCTGTAACAAAAAGAAAAACATGGATTTTTTTTAGAAATGGCGCTAAATAGATATATTCAAAACTGGACATAATAAAAAGAGGAGTTGGCTTACCTCCCACGCATCCAAACTGATGATGGGCTGCAAAAGAAAGAAGTAGTCAGTGCAAAAAAAATTAAGCAACTAAACAACACCTATATTTATATTGAAACGTCATCCAAGAGCACACAAATTTGAGTGTGAGAATGCGTACAAAATCGCCAGATATGAGTGGATTTATGGCATTTGACGTTTTAACTATCTCGAGTCTTTTTTCTGTAGTTTTCACTGAATAATCAAAACATCAATCGTTTAGATAATAAAAGATAATACACATGAATATACAAAATTTTGAACTTCCAATTCGAAGGGGTGGTAGAGAGGTCTATCCCGGTTATTGCCCATCCTAAATATGGTTTTCTAACGACAAATAAGAAAAATAGCGAGAGGAGTGATTAGCTTAGAGATATGGGACTGGAAGTACTTACAGACAAGCCAAACCCAACCAGAACCAAACTGAGACAAAGCAGCTTCTACAAATTTCTCTCTAAAATTAGTGAAAGAACCAAAGTCCTTTTCAATCTGCTGAATGATACCTTCTCCAGGTATTTTACCACCATCTGGTTGCATCGATTCCCAGAAGAACTCATGATTCCACACCTACAGAACATAGGTTAGGTTCAAGCATTAACTTGAGAAGCGGGCACAAAAATTGAAGAGTTACATAGGAATTCATTTAGTTTTTAATGAGTTGAGGGAATTTAAATTTGTATACAGAATGTAGCGAAAAAATAGGTCATCCATAGACACACCTGAGCAGCATTGTTGAACTCTGGTAAAGGGTTCCCAAAATTGTATGTGACTTTGACAAGCTCATCCAAGGTGTAACCATATAATGAATTGTTGTCTGAGAGCTGTTTGTTCAAACCATCCACATAATTACGATGATGTTTTCCCCAATGCATTTCAAGTGCCCCCTGACTCATATACGGTTCCAACGCATCCTAGACATAACATACCAGAAGAGATCATATTAGTATAAGAGAGTTCAAAAAGGTAACCTGACAAGCTCATACGATATTTAGTCATCCCGTGGCCAAATGACAAGTTAGGGGTTAGGCCTGCGCTCATTAAAGTGGAAGTAAAATACAGCTTCAGAATAACAGCATAGAGTTAAAGGGTGTTCCAAAAGACACTAGTATGAAACTTCAAAAAGGTGGTAAGGTAAGTGTCCTAGCAAGGTCACTAATAATCCTCTGTACAAGCTATCCAACTTGGTAGAACAATAACCTATAGTTGCAAAACCAGCAGGATTTTTGCCCGATTCAAATGGTTAGGACATTCGTGAAAAGGGTGGGTGACTTATAATCCTAATGCTGATGTCCAATTCGACTAGTTCACATAATTTTTCACGTTGTCAGGTTTGTGGGAAAAGCATACTACTTTATAATTGTAATAATAAAATGACGCTAAGGTTGTAATACAAATAGGCTAGTATCTGCATTTCCTTAGTACATAATCGTCCAAATTGGTAATTGCCTCAGTACATGCATCAGTTGAACACTAATTATCGTATATACACATAGGTTAGAAATAAGCGACCAATAGCTTTCAATTTAAACCAAATTTTAACACCATAAGGTATTCACATCTACTGTTAGAGAATAGAGACTTGATGCTACATGATGTAACCTCAGTTCAATAGCCTTGTGCCAAGTTGAGAAGACATTCATTCTATATCTAACTTAGAGAAGGTTTATTCAATTCTGTAAATCTAGTACATACTGCAGAGCTATTTATGTATCCTTATCAAGTTCACAGAAGACATTTTCGAGCATATAAGTTGTACACAAACATTTCGATACATTCATCCCAGCAAGTATAATATTGTTTGTTTTATCAAACAGTATATACCGTTCACACAACACACTCCTACACCTCACATACCACGCCTAACTCATGCTCTAGTTTCAGGTGAATATTTTAACCAAATGCACAAAGATTAGAACGTATGTTTCTGATTATGCTCATATGAACTTGGTTTCAAAGTTTCCTAATTTGATTAAAAAGATAATATCACTTACAAGTTTATAAGGAGGGGTTGTGAGACCATGGTAAGCTACAATCTTTAAACTCTTTCTAGTCTTATGAAACATTCCTTTCTGCAATACAGATATATCAAAGAAATTAGAAAATTAACACGATAGATTCTACATGACCTCAAATTTAGGGTACAAATTATCGCCAAATTCTCAATACAGATAAAGAGAGAGACCTTGGGAAGAAGCTTTTGAGAGTAGAAGGGGGATGAAAAACTGGTTGCCAGAAGATGAGAATCAACAGAGAAAGGGTTCTTACAACAACAGGCCTCCATATTTTCTCTATCTATGGCTCTCTCTAAAACCCTGAACCCTTAGACAAAGGATATATCACCAGAATGCAGAACCGGGGTTAAAAAGAAGAAGAAGAAGAGGGGAAAACAGTAGAATGAGAAATTTGAGAAAAACTGAGAAATGAAAACAGATAAGGACCAGTTTATCCTTTTGTACTTTTCAGTTTTTACCTCTCATTTGTCAGAATTTTTACTTTTAATTCCAACTATACCCTTTGAATCTCAGGCTGCTAATTGCTAAGAATTGAAGGATTTGAGTCTGAGATCAGGGGTGCATGATCCTATATGGACAGACACCCTCCTGGTAGCGCTTGAGTTGTTTGGCTGAATGCAGCAAATATTTGTTTTCTATCATTTTTGAAAAGATTTCTTAGCCTAATGTGGAGCTAAGAATTAAAAAGTAAACGATTTTGATCTAATTTATTGTGTTCATCCGCATTCTTGCTTTCTGCTTGATTTACTACGAAGTTTGCCCATTTTCACAGTGCTAAACACACTCTTCAAACAATTAAGTTTGCGGAAATTCCTAGACGGTGGTCGCAGCTGGAGTGCTTTTAAGTACACAGTTTGTCGAAGCAAACAAGCAGTGATTGCTTGTAAACAGTAAAAAAGACTAAACAACATCGCTTTTAAACAGTAAATAATTTGCAGAAATGTAAAATAGCATAATAACAATTTCAGATCCAAACAAAAGAAAAAAACTTAATTACAACCATACACAGCATTACATACTCAACCAAATAACAATTCATGAGATCAACTCTTTAATTAGTTAAGACTTATCATCAATTGCTTCACAAATTATGAAAACCCATATCAAAAAATGAATATAAAGATTAAATCCTATAGACTACCAATTAATTCATCACTGCCACTAAAATAAAAAATTGTAGTATGATGTAAGGGATTGATTTGATTTCCTTAGTGATTAAATTAAAGAAAGAAAAAGCAGAAGTGAATGACCGTGCTGTTATTGAGATTGAAAGAATGCTGAGAAGTACGACTTAAGAGGAGGGAGATAGCCGGAGAGGGAGATACGGCGGCGATGTGGAACATACGAAGTACGAATAGGAAACGAACAAAATATGAATAAACTTTTTGGATGTGTTTGGTTCGTTACAGTTGACTTAGGTTTAGATGCTGTTACAGTATAACTTAGGGCAACTACAATGGGGCGATCAAACCCATCGATCAAATGACTAAAAATTTGATCGATGATCAGCAACAAAAACAGCGGTGGATAGTCAGGCGGTACCCTAGGACCGCGCTTGAGAAGAAGCGAAATTGTAGAAGCTCGCTCACAAAATAGTCAGGCGGTATCCTAGGACCGGGCTTGGAATCAGGCGGTATCCTAGGACCGGGCTTGGAAACTTCACTTGAGATGGCGGAACCTACCTCTTCGCCCGTAAAAATGAGCGGGATGCTGAAGTCTCGCTTGAAACCAGGCGATGGTCTAGGATACCGCCCGACTATATTTTTCGTCGTCGACCTTTCGATTAGATATAGTCGGCTACAGTAAAAACCGTCGATTATATACTAAATATAATCGACGGTTAGGGAAGAATTTAGGCGACCATCGATCAAAAATCATCTTTGATCGACGATTTGATCGTCCATTGTGGTTGCCCTTACACACGAATAACGTAATTACTAAATTAAATGTTATTTTGCAAGATTGGCAAGACTGTACAGCGGTTTATTAGTGTATTGTGGGCGAGATGTAAAAGGTTCGAGTCTCACCACCGGTCCACAACCTTTTTTCTTTTCTTTTTTGGTTATTTTAATAAAAGTAGTATAAACAAGACAACCCGTCAATCCGCCAGAGCCAACCCGCCTAGGTTAGGGTTGGAGTTTTAGGCCTGATCTTAAATAGTACTAGGGCTAGGGTTGACCCTAACCCGGTTGGCAAGCTAACCCCGACCCGTTTGACAGCTCTTTTATAATAAAACTAACCCAGCATTAAAATTACTGCAATCAAGTTCATAAACTAAACAAAGAACACATATGACAACCTAGAAGATCTGACAAATTATGTTGCTCATTAAACATCTCAACACATGTTTTCCAAATGAAAAATGTAGCCCCAAGAGGAATTGATGTATGAACTACAGTCTCCTCCCTCTTCTACCACCCTTTCTGCGAGTGCTGTCAGTTGGAATTGGAGTAACGTCCTCTGCAAACAAAACAGTGTGAACAAAACATTAAAGGGATTAAAATTGACATTAACTGCCAGTTATAGGTTCAACGTTCGAACTCTGTTCCAAGTATTAAGAAGAAGTTGGCTGTAATCATGCCAGTAATGTCAAAGGATTTTAATCTATTTTTATCTTGAGAATTTACTTTTAGCTTCGAATGAACAAAGGCAAATCTTATCAAGAATCGGGGACTTACCAATGCGGCCAACTCTCATGCCGGACCGAGCGAGGGCTCTAAGAGCAGACTGAGCACCTGGACCTGGTGTCTTTGTCTTGTTTCCTCCTGTTGCACGTAGCTTAATGTGCAAAGCAGTAACTCCAAGCTCCTACATATGTAATTGGAAAACATAATTAAGCAAATGAGAGAGGGAAGTTGAAGTAGTAACTAATAGGACAATTTTTTTTTCCAGGGACAGTCACAAATGTTGAGTAATTTAAATCAAAATCTAACAAGTAATGTAACTTTCAACTCAAAAAGGAAAATAAGTGTGAAGCCAGTTTTTAGAGACTAAAATGACAGTTGACTACGTTGATCAACGTATGCTCAAAAAAAAAAAAAAAATACCCACCTTGCATCGTGCAGCAACATCTTGTGCTGCAAGCATGGCAGCATAAGGAGAGGATTCATCCCTATCTGCTTTGACCTTCATCCCACCTGTTAAAAATTGATCACAAACAAAGAAACCAATCATACAACTGTCACAAGTATGTGCATAACAACATCCTTAGAGCTTGAGATGCTGTAACCTTGTAAAAGCAGACAGTTTATTAAGAATGACTGTAAGAAATTCTACTCCTGAATCAAAATTCATCCATTACCTATTAATTAGGGTTTTTAAGATAGATTAATAAGAATGATGCTCACAAGAAAAACAAATCTAAAAGGGGATAATGAGGGTATTTGTAATCCAACACATTGGAGCACATCTCTGTGGATGATAGTTTAAGGAGAAGACTCAAGCAGAGTGGATTTCATTTCATTAGACGCACAAATAAAATCTTAGAAATCATCGTCTTTGATATCCAAGAAGAACTATGTGTGATATACTACAAAATGATTTAATCAAAACAAATCAAATTAATCAACTATCATAAACAAAAACAGAATCAATTCAACATTCTGAAATCAAAATTTCTAACAGATATAGAGCGTGTTTCTGAAACCCAAAAGTGATTTTGCCATCTATATGTAAGTTTATTGAAGAAGATGTCTAAAGAGCAGATTTCTTTTAAAGAATATACAGTAAAAACCTATCACTGATTCATAGGTGTTTAAAGAACAATCTTTTTTAGCCGAATCTTTTTAATATATATATATATATATATATATATTGGTAAAATAAAAATTCAAAATCAATGATGACATGAATACTTTACATCCTCTAGGAGATCCTCTGAAACAAGAGGATGGGCTAGAGGATGTAAATCAGAACATATGCCACATAATCCTCACTATCTTTCTTTATGTTCCCTGCTCTTAGAACTCGAGACGCTGTAACTCAACCACTTGATAAACTTACAACATATTTACGAAAAAAATTTAAACAACAAAATAGACTGTGCTACTGTTTTCTACAGCTATCATATAACTATACATAATAGTTTAGATAGAACAATTTAGGGTTTCTTAATATGATTGAATTGTAACCCTTGTTCTTAGAATGTATCAACTCAAAAATGAAGGTAAACCCGAGAATCACCTAAACAAAATCTACATTGAATTTTAAATCAAGTAGTTTAGCTAACAAATACTCTGACACAGAACAAAAAAAATCAATTGTTATTTTGTTTAGTAGGTTCTAAGAAATGGAGCTTACCAGTGATTCGAACAAGGGTTTCTCTTCCAGAGAGATCAGTCACATGCTACAACAATTACACACAAAACATTACATTACACATAGTAAATTCCTAATACATACAGCAGAAAGTTGAATACAAAAGATGATGATTGTCAGAAAAAACAAAAGAAGAAAAAAAAAGAACTTACAATGAAAGTGTCATTAAATGATGCAAATATATGTGCAACACCGAAAACATGTTCTCCATCTCTTACTGATGGTCCTAGAGTAACAGTTTCTTCTTTGGGTTCTCTAACCTTCCTTCTCGACTGTAAATAACCACATCATATACACCAAACCTATGGTTATCAATTACATAAATCCGAAACAAGAGGCTAATTAAAACAAAAAATAATTTTCGTTGTAGATATGAAAGATGCTTAATCTATGAGGACTGACTTACCATGGCTGCCTGGAAGATGAAGAACTAACTGATAGGGTTGGTTTGGTGATGAAAGGCCTTTTTTTGTTTCGCCGTAAAAAACTCTGGAAGAGTCGATGAGATTTTGTTAGGGTTTTAGACTCTTTTAGGTTTTTAGGGAAGGATGATGACGACCTGGGTGAGTACACAACGTGGGCTTATATGGGCAGATTCAGTCCAGATATGTCAAAGTTATGGGCCTTTGCTCTCTGCAAGGAGCTGCTGCTGCATTACAACAGTGGAGATGGTGAAATTGGGACTTACAGTATTTCACTCCCTTTCAGA
The DNA here is from genome assembly GCA_023531435.1 of Papaver californicum. NCBI lineage: Eukaryota > Viridiplantae > Streptophyta > Magnoliopsida > Ranunculales > Papaveraceae > Papaver > Papaver californicum. The sequence continues at coordinate 435,036 of JAJJMC010015859.1, read as the reverse complement.
ACTAGAGACTGGCAGAACATTACACATAGTACTAAAAGTATTCAGCTAGAGATCATAGGATAAGATGAGGAGAATTTTTTTCTTTTATTAGCATTCATTTCAATTGATTACAAGAAAAACCAACAAACGAATGAATGAATCAGTACATATCCTAAACAAAGGATGGACTGAAGATATACATTGTACAACATTAGTTTCCATCCAAAGGAAAACTTGATGTAAAATTGCCAATCCGTGTCACAAAATTAGTACCCACTAGGGCCACTACTATAAACTTGTTCAAGCATACTCTCAGGTTCCATGTAATAGTGTTCATTAGACGGCATAAGCGATGCATTACAGCTAGCACACAGAAACAACCGTGGCACTGCATCAGCATCATCGATGCCACTACACCTAGTATGCTGCCATACCTCACAGATATCGCAAGCTACCATCCTCTCCCCATCATCATCTTTGGCTCCACAACTACAATCAACAGTCCAACTATCAACGCCGCCTTCATACCTCAACGGATCAGTCTCTTCACCCAGTCCATTACCCAACACCCAAATATTTGCACCAGACTCCACAGCTCCAAAGAGAACCTCCTCATCTTCAAACTCTTCCAGCCCTTCTATTTCAGTCACTCTAAAACTTTCCAACAAACAGTATGTATCCCTTAATGTGCACTCAATTTCCGTCTTCAATTCACCAATTGTTGTATGAATTGGCACTACCACTAATTCACCTGGTGGCGATGAACATGACTGACTTAACTCATATTCGTATCCATACTCAAACAAACTCGGTTTAAGTCGACATACAAATCTCAGGTAGAAATCTTCTTCATCTCTCAATGGCCATTCCTTGACAAAATGCTTACTGTCCAAAACTGCCCGAGTCGACAATTGACTCAACTCAGTTATATTCTTCCCGTCGTACCCTTGGAGAAGTACTTCCCTGTAGAGATATAAAACATCATTGTAGACATTTAAACCAGGAGTGTCATAAGTAATACGGGTAGTAGTGGTCGCAGTGGTAGTAGCAGTAGTAGTTTTAGTAAGAGGGGCTGCAACTGGACTAGCTGGAGCACGTTCCGGCGATTCACATGCATCTTCACCACTGAGTTCATGAATCGTGAACTCAAGTGTTCGAGTCTCTGGATTCATGGCTCGGCGAACAACGTATTTATCAACAATCAAATTGTTGATGGATTTCAGAACAAAGTCTAGTAACCCTGTATCACCAATATGAAGTCTTGCTGCTTCCCTTAAGTCCTGGCGAGACATTCCAGATCCTTTTTCTTTTAGCGCATCCACAATTACATCTGCAGCATATTCTAATCTTCTTGGAGGCCATCTACTAGCCATTTGTGCAGCAAAAGATCTAAACTCTCTGTACTTGCAATGGTTTTTAGCACTGACATTGGTGCTTTTGCTTTTGTTACTGCTGTTATCCTTGTTCTTGCTGTTGGCGTTGTTTCTATCGTTATCCTTGTTCTTGCTGTTGGCGCTGTCGCTGCTATTGCTGTGTTTGTTGCTGACATCCTGAAATGGCGCTCTCTGCTGAACTGATCTAGAAATGGGTTTGATAACAGAATGAGGTTTTGACAGAGCTTTATGGGTAATTAACATGAAACGAAGGAGATCTTTAATAGTAATCAAACGGGTTTCACTCATTTGTCTGTAGGTTCTAATGATCTTCTCCATATGATTTCTGTCTTTATTATGAAATTCTTCAACAATCTTATCGAGATTGAACGAACTTAACATGTCAATTGCTGTATTATAATTGTGTTCAGTGACACCAAAACTTCCATGACAGAATTGGTATCCCCATCTTCCAAACCATGGATGCCCATAAGCAACACCATAAAGAAGCCTGAGATCCATTGATCTTTTCTTAGATACATCCTCAACTGTAATTTTCCTGCAAATCAATAAAACCCCAGAAATTTTACGCCCCAAAAACAGAAAGGGGCATTTTTCTTAAAAAAGAGAGATAAAGATAGAGACAAAAGAATATACCGAGCTCTGAGAGCAGTACAAATTCGATCCCAGAGATCCATGATTTCTCTTCCACAACAAAACTTAGATCCTCCTTCAAACCCATTGATATTCAGAAGATGCCCAAATCCATTACAGTGAATTAATCCATGTAAGACATATGTTTGATTATGATCAAACAAACTTTTATTGGGAAACTTATGCCATTCATTTTCTACTGGTATTATCAGATGATACCTTCTTTTTGATACGAAGTGATGACTCCAACCTATCAAAAAACAAATTAAACAAATCAATCTCACAAATTAACCTAATTCTCAATTCAATTCAATCAATCGTACACACCCAAACAACAATTTACCAGAAATAACAACAAATCTTAAACCCCAAAGCAAGAACCCCCAAAATGAAGAATTGAACAATTTATAGAAAACCCCCAATTCCAATCAATCATACGCACCCAAATAACAATTCACCATAAATAACAAATCTTAAACCCTAAATCAAGACATAACCAAAACCCCAAAGAAACCCTAAATCAAACCCCCCAGATCTAAATTCAGTCGAGAACTCACTCCAAACCAACACAAAAACTCAAATTAACCTAAAAAAAAATCAGAAAGAAAGAAAGAAAACTGCTACTTACCAATACATCGACATTGATCACAAAAAGGTTGTAAAGAATGTTTAACACTTTCTTCAATCGTATAAAGAGGAACCACAAAACCACCGCCACCATCATCACCATCACCACCACCACCACCACTCCTCCTCCTTTCATCAACAAGAAGTGTACACCAAACTGGACATCCTTCAACATTCCAATCCTCAATTTCACCACATTTCTGTATAAACTCCCGTATATTATCACGAAATGTACCACTGAAATCACATGGACAACCAGGATCACCAAATGTATGAAATCCATAGGATCGTTTTTTATCATCATTTACTACTACTCTTCTTTTCTTGTTGTTGATCTTGATCACATTTGGATTTTTCTTCTCCATTATTAAAAATTTCTTCTGGCTTCCCGCAAATCTTTGTCTCTAAACAAGATATTTAGATACGGAAAAAGAATCAGGAGTTTGTTACAGAGGGGGTGAGTGAGTGAGTTCGAAGGTGAGGTTTCTTCTTCTGTTTGTTACTTCGCGCTCGTTTTTATCATTTTTATGACGGATATGACACTGGAATGATCAAGAAATTACTGGAGAAGATGACCGATTTTCTGGTCTATGAAGCGTATTGTGTGTAAGGGTATTTTGGGGTATTTAAGTTTGATGGAGTAGGTTCCACCAGTGTAACTTGGTGAGTGATTCTGTTACAGATTCTGGTAGAAAGAGCGGGATTTGGACATTGGCCGTTGGATTTGGTGAGCTGTAACAGAGTTGAATCGGTGTTGAATTGTTGTATAAAGATGATAATAATGAATAATTTGTTTGGACTCGAATCGGTTTTGTAGTTTTTTGGTTTTTTTGATAGGCCAAGTTATTCAGGTCTTCTAGAGACCCTGTCTAGTCCATGGGACAGGCTGGATGACCCACGGCTATTAAGTGATGAGTAAACCCTTTTCTAGCTTCTTGATTATATATATTCAGAATCTATGTTTATTCCATTAATCTAACAAAAGAAAATATAAGTAAAAGCGAAGTCATTAAATCAATTATGATCTCTTGATGTTTATAGTTTCTTCTTCTAAACATGTATAATATCGTTGTGCATCATGTTATTATGTTGTTTATGCCTTTATGTTGCTCTTATTGGTGATGCCTAATTCGGAAATAAGAAGTATTGATTGTACTATATTAATGCAAAATACGTGATTTTTTTGTACCTAAATCAAAACCCAATCATGATGAATTATTCATGCTTAATATGAACAGTTTGCTATGTATATAGTGGTTTTAACTTGTAGAATATGCTAATATTAGAATTTAGAATGTTTTCAGCACAAGGGTAATTATATAATCATATTTAAATCTAAAGTATGATGATTATGAAGCTGAATTTCCAACAAGATAAACAGTTAAATCCATGTCAATTGAAGAGTTTAACTTAGATAAACAGTTAAACCTATTTTTTTAAAAGTCTCGACATGAGGTAGTAGATGTTAATATAACATTACCACTTCTTCTTTTAATTGACATCTCATTTACTAACTCTGAAGCTAAAAGAATATTTTCTTGAATGCATTTTCATTTTATGAAAGCCACTTGCTAAGGAGACACTAGCTTATGCATCAAATAATTGAATCTGGAGGTAAATATTTTTGTGAAGACGTTGAAACAGAAATTATTAAGACCAACAGGTTTGTATTGAGAGGCCTTCTTTCCACCCTTAATCTTCGGAATTAATGCCAATAAATTGGAATTTAGACCCTAAAAAATAAATGGTTATTTCCAGCAATACTTGACCGCTTATATCAAATACTTTTCCATAATATGCAAAATTGATTATGAAAGGTGCAAAAGAACCCATCTGGACCAGGAGAACATTCTGGATTTAAATCAAATATTGGTTGTTTTATATTTAAGTCTTATGGAATTTTATCCAACATATTAATTTCTTCCTCATATATCATTTTTGGGTTACATGAAAAATAGTATATGCAGAAGTAACATGCTACTGCTGAAATTTGGAACTGAAGTGATTAATTAGAATTTTACCAATTTCATGTTGATTAGTCACTAAGTTATCAGAATTATTTTATAATTCTCCAATAGAGTTCTGAGCTTGTCGTATCTTTAACTTAGTATGGAAAAAAACTAGAACTAGCTATACCATATTCGATTCACTAAATACTTATTTTCTATCTCATAAAAGTATAATAATTTTTAGCATGAAAGCATGCTTTCCTCTTAGAGTGACTAAGCCAACCAACAAATGGATATTACTAGGATTATTATCTGATAGTTACATTGCCTCCGTAAGTTTATTTTCTTCCTTTTTAAGTTACACCTTGATATCTTTACAGACTTCCTATCCATCTCTTTAACACCATATATCTTTAACATTTTCAATCTCTGATAAACACAAAAACAGGATTTCCATTAATAGTTTGATTTCAAGAATATATTTTATACCACCTCCAAAAAATCCTCATGACTTAATAACATCCATTAGAATCTATGTGGAGCATTGATAGGTTTAGGAATAACCAAATTACACCCTACCAATGTATTATGATCAGATACCTCTCTAGCACCAACTCTATAGCTCAAACCACTATAAGTATTCATCCATTGAACACTGAACATAACTCTATCTAGATTGCATTAGATTTTTCTAGATCCCACTCTTCCATTAGACCAAGAAAAAATTTCCCCACTTTTAGGACTCTTAATAAGACCACATCCATCCAATGCCTCACAAAATTCTGATGTATTAGCATGTTAGGTAGAGTTAGACCTCATGCCTCGCTGAGTTAGCATGACTTAACTACTCAACAACTCGAGTATGGTTAGTGAAACGATTAAAATATTAGTTACAAAATGAGGTAACCCCTAAAAATTTAAAACCCTTAAAGATTAGGTAGCTACGTAAAGAAAGGAAAAGAAAATTCCCTTATTCCTGTGCTGACGAGTTTGAACTCAGATCACTAGTATCACTATCCAACGACTTTACTATTTATCAAATGCTATTCAAACTGGAAATAGTGCAATTAATTAGGATTTAATTAAGGCTCATAGCTAAAGTCATTAGTTCGAATATCTGTGCATGTATATAAAGTAACCTTAAAAAATATTGGTGATACGCTTATAACATATGCCTTACCCCAATCTATCTCGTTTAAACCTGAAAATCTACTCATTAAGGAGTCATAGTTTCACAAAATAACCACTAATTAATTAAAGAAACCAATAAACTAGCAAGACCAATAAGTAAGTGAGACCAACCGGTTTCTTAGATTCATGGTTTATCTCATGATAATTGTCTCAACAAGAGAAAGCTTCTAAGGAGCTTTTATTCTGTTAATTGTCATAAATGAACAAGCAGGTTTGACGATAAAAAATGTGGAAATAGCAGATTGGCTTCGTAAAAACTATTCAGACAAGACTATGATTCTTGCTCTGAACAAGTACTACGAGTCTTCATGTAAAGGAGTCATGCCAGCATCATAGTTTTTGGTCCTTGAGGTATACTCCACTTCCAATATTGCAGTGGCTGGGAAAGGTGCGAAAAAGCTTATTGATCTTGTTTGTTCATAGTTGAAAACAATTGAGATCTTAGAGGATGTCAAGGAACAATAGAAGCAAATGTTCTCAATTTACTACGGCATATGGGTAATTTCACACCAGATTGCTACTCATGAAATCTCTATAGAAATTGGTGGACAGTTTGAATGGGATTCTAAAACTAATGATGTTAGACTCAACATCTTTGGGATACCTATATATCAGTCAATCAGAAAGAGATACAAATAAGTGGGAGTTGCTCATGTCTGTGCTTACCTAGGCCAACCGGAGTGCATACAAGAGTTACTACTTAAAAGTGATGATCCAATGCACTTGATGATGAAGGTGAAACCCTGTTGCACAAAGCCATTATCAAGAAATCCACAACTTGTGCAGTGGTCATTTTAGATGGGAAATATTGAGATCATTGTCTCACCTACTCCAGCTGCTACAAGACCATCAGTTACATGACCTTGTTATGGATAAGTGATGGTTCTATATGGGAAAAGTTTTCTGTTGATAATTTGGGATATGCTGGAAGAAGCCACTAGCTGATGTTTAGGCTCTAGACATAGCTGCAAAGCCTTACGAATGGCAAAAGTTGGAGTCTGAAGAAGAAGGCCATCTTGTATCCATGTATGTAACAGAAAATGCACGTTCTGATGGTATTCTTCAGCTCTATGGAGGTTGAGCATTCATATGGACAAGCTGACTAGCCATTAAATAAATTTTATCTATGTGATCTTCTTAACTTCTAAGTCATTCTTTTTGGCAGTAGTCAGGTATGTTTTCCTTTGTGGTATAAATTTGAACTTCAGCAGTGACGATGAAGGTATGTTTCCTTTAAGTGCATATTTGGACTTCATAGTATACTAGTTTATGCAACTATGTCGTTTGATTTTCAGTTTCTGAAAATTATAATTGTAGATGATCTGTACCTTTTAATTACTCGACTAAGCATTGCCAAAGTGATACTTTAAGAGTGATGAAAGAGTTTTAATGAGAATAAGTGTGTGATCGTTGTGGTTTGCTTGTGATTCATTCGGAGTATGAGTATGAATTAACCCAAAGGTGATATGTACTTATAAAATCTGATATGAATCATTTTCATATGGTGAATAGCTTTTCTATTAGACCCAAAGGTTTAATAGTCTTGTTGTTTACTTGGTATAAGATGTTAGTCTTAAACTTGTTAGGACTCACGTATGTCGCAGTTATGCCCAAAAGTGAATTTGCGATGATGCCGAGTCTTATGTTGAGTTTAATATGTTTATATTTGCTTATTAACATGCTATTTGTTTAATATGTATGTGTAGTTGTTTGAATGATAATAAGCATGTATGTTGTGGTTTGATGGCGATTCATTTGAGATATTTTTAAGTGAGAAATTACCCAAGGTAATTCATACTAGACATAACATTTGAAATGAATCATATTTCATACATTGTTTTGCTATATGTAAAATTTTCACTTAGAAATTTGAGATTCTTGTATCATGGGTTTACCCAAAGGTGACTTATGATGGTATTGAATCTGCTCTAAAGTTTAATTTGTATGGTTTTATATTCCGAAAGTTGTAACAGGGGTTATATCATCTGCTTGAAGAGATGATTGTTATTTTAGCATAGTAGTTCATATTATCTAAACAAAGATAGTTGTTGTTGTTATAACCAAATCATATTATCTGAACATAGAATGATGAAGCATAAATAACGGCAGAATTCCAAAAAACAGTGGGAGTATGATAGTTTTGTTTCGTTATCATTTACACTTGTTTTTGTTATTTATATTTTACTGATAACAATACAGAAAATTCTCTTCGGAGAAATAGCTCATAGTGAGCGCAGAAAAGTCTCTTTGGAGATGTATGTCATAGTGACAACAGAAAGTACTTCAGAGACAGCTCATGTTGAGTATAGAAAATCTCTTCGGAGATTGTAAAGAAGTCTTGTATTGAGTACAAAAAGTCGACATAGTCATATTAAGTACAAGAGGTCTACATAGCTCATACTGAGCACAGAAAGTCTCTTCGGAGACAGCTCATAGAGAGTAAATAAAGTCTTTTCGGAGACATCTCATAAGGAATTTAAGCTTTGATGTAGTCTCTTAAATGAGACATTAGCAGATCTCAGTTGAAATCATAAGAAATTTCACTGTAGTCTCTTCAGTGAGATATTAGCAGATCTCAGTTGAGATCATCAAGGATCTCGTTGTAGTCTCTTAAATTAGACATTAGCAGATCTAAAGTGAAATCATAAAAAGTTCACTGTAGTTTCTTAATTGAGACATGAGTAGATCTCTTTTAAAATCAAAAAGAGATATCTCATATTCAGAATTGATCCTTTTTGAAATTATAAAGACTTTGTGTTTACAGAAGTTTCTTAATTGAGACATTATTATATCTCTTTTGAGATCATAACCAATTTATGTTTGTTGTAGTCTCTTAATTGAGACATTGGTGAAGATCTTAGTTAAGGTCTCATCGGAAAATCTCTTTTCAAATTATCAGAAAATCTCTAGAATGAGATATAATTATCTTGTTATGATTGTAAAGAAGTCTCTTAATTGAGACAATCAATCTCTTCAGAGCTCGGGTGTAAAGATCTTTGTTTTAAAGATCGGTTAGAAGCATAAAGTTAAACTTAAGATTATTGTACGTCTAGTTTTCTGATAATAGAAATGGCGTATGCATCTTCAAAATAGGTGTATGTCTTTATAGTCAAATGCTAGCGTGATTTTATCTTGAGCTTGTTGTTTTCGGTAAAGAACTTGTTGTTAACCAAAGTGGGAGATGTTAGACTTTATGTCGGTTTAGCAGCAAATCATACTTAGATTAAGCTAATCCGTGTTTAGTTATAATCTAAGATGGATTAAGTATATACCAGATTAAGAATTGATTAAAGTTAAATATAGGAATTAGATTATCTTTATGTTAGCTGAGGTGTCATGTTGACTTAGAATAACTCACCTAGTGAGGTATCATCCAACTAATGATTGACATGCTGGACGACACATGGCTATTAAGTGATGATTAATCCCTTTTCTAGCCTCTTGATTATACATATCCAGAATCTATGTTTATTCCATTAATCTAACAAGAGAAAATAGAAGTAAAAGCGAAGTCATTAAATCAATTATGATCTCTTGATGTTTACAGTTTCTTCTTCTAAACATGTATAATATCGTTGTGCATCATGTTATTATGTTGTTTATGCCTTTATGTTGCTCTTATTGGTGATGCCTAATTCAAAAATAAGAAGAATTGATTATATTGTATTAATGCATATATACGTGATTTTTATGTACCTAAATCAGAACCCAATCATGATGAATCATTCATGCTTAGTATGAAAAGTTTGTTATGTATATGGTGGTTTTAACTTGTAGAATATGTTAATATTAGAATTTAGAATGTTTTCAGCAAAAAGGTAATTAAATAATCATATTTAAGTCTAAAGTACGATGATTATGAAGCTGAATTTCCAACAAGATAAACAGTTAAATCCATATCAATCGAAGAGTTTAACTTAGATAAACAGTTAAACCTATTTTTTCTAAAGCCTCGACATGAGGTAGTATATGTTAATATAACATTACCACTTCTTCTTTTTAATTGACATCTCATTTACTAACTCTTAAGCTAAAAGGATATTTTCTTGAATGCATCTTCATTTTATGAAAGTCACTTGCTAAGGAGACACTAGCTTATGCATCAAGCAACTGAATCTGGAAGTAAGTATTTTTGTGAAGACGTTGAAACAGAAATTATTGAGACCAATAGGTTTGTATTGAGAGGCCTTCTTTGCACTCTTAATCTTCGGAATTAATGCCAATAAATTGGAATTTAAAACCTCAAAAATAAACTGTTATTTCTAGCAATACTTGACCGCTTATATCAAATACTTTTCCATAATGTGCCAAGTTGCTTTATAAAAGGTGTCAGAGAACCCATCTGGACCATGAGAAATGTCTGGATTTAAATCAAATATTGGTTGTTTTATATCTGAGTCTTCTGGAATTTTATCCAACATATTAATTTCTTCCTCATATATCATTTTAGGGTCACATGAAAAATAGTATTTGCAAAAGTAACATACTACTGCGGAAATTTAGAACTGAAGTGATTAATTAGAATGTTACCAATTTCATGTTGATTAGTCACTAAGTTATCAGAATTATTTTATAGGTCTCCAATAGAATTCTGAGCTTGTCGTATCTACAACTTAGTATGGAAAAAACTAGAACTAGCTACACCATATTCGATTCACTAAATCTTTATTTTCTCTCTCATAAAAGTATAGTAATTTTTAGACATGACATCATGCTTTTCCTCTTGGAGTGACTAAGCCAACCAACAAATGGATATTACTAGGATTATTATTTGATAGCTATATTGCCTCCGTAAGTTTATCTTCGTCCTTTTTAAGTTACCCCTTGATATCTTTACAAAGTTCCCATCCATCTCTTTAACATCATATATCTTCAACATTTTCAGTCTCTGATAAACACAAATACATGATTTCCATTAATAGTTTGATTTCAAGAATATATTTTATACCACCTCCAAAAAATCATCATGACTTAATAACATCCATTAAAGTCTGTATGGAGCATTGATAGGTTTGGGAATAACCAAATTGCACCCTACCGATGTACTATGATCAGATACCTCTCTAGCACCAACTCTATAACTACAACCACTGTAAGTATTCATCCATTTAACATTGAACATAACTCTATCTAGATTGCATAAAGATTCTTTTAGATCCTACTCTTCCATTAGACCAAGATTTTTTTCCCCTATTTTTAGGACTCTTTATAAGGCCATATCCATCCAATGCCTCACAAAATTCTGATGTATTAGCCTATTAGGTAGAGTTAGAACTCATGCCTCCTGAGTTAGCATGACTTAACTACTCAACAACTCGAGTATGGTTAGTGAAACGATTAAAATATTAGTTACAAAATGAGGTAACTCCTAAGAATTGAAAACCCTACAAGATTAGATAGCTATGCAAAGAAAGAAAGAAAAAAATTCCCTCATTCCTGTACTGACGAGTTTAAACTCAGATCACTGGTATCACTATCCAATAATTTTACCATCTATCGAATACTTTTTAAACCGAAAATAGTCCAATCAATTAGGAGTTAATTAAGACTCATAGCTAAAGTTATTAGTTCGAATATCTGTGTAGGTATATAAAGTAGTCCTTATTCATATCCCTAGCTGGTAACAAGGGATTTGGGGACAGAAATTCTAAAAAATAGTGGTGATAGGCTTATAGTATATGGCTTACCCAATCTATCCCGTTTAAACCTCAAAATCTATTAATTAAGGAGTTATAATTTCATAAAATAACCATTAATTAATTAACGGAAATAATAAACCATCGAAACAAATAAGTAAGTGAGACCAGTCGGTTTCTTAGATTCATGACTTATCTCATTTCTCAAAGCTTTTAGTGAATGGTTTTTGTCTGCCACTCAACGTCATTGAACACGATGGCCCAAGTGACCTTCAATCTGCTTAAAGAGAGTATTAATAAATAAAACATCTGGGATCCTAATTTAAATAATTTTATTTTAATGAATAAAGAAAAACTAGATAATTTTTATTTTATTTTTCTATTGATGCAAAGAAAAACTAGAATGTAGACAGTGGTATGGACAAATATTTCATAAAGGACGGCTACAAGCTAAGACTGCTAAGTACAAAACTTATAACATTCATTGTGCTTAATTAGCTGCCTGCATGACATACTCGTCTCTGACTTGTGCCTATCAAATTATAATTATTTGTTTTTAGCAATCAATCAATAGTTATTACTATTACAGTATTACCTAATGGTACATTTATATCGTCAGTCATCTCTAAAAGCAGGCCCACACATTCCATTTCTACCTTACCTCTGATAGTCGCAGACTAAAGACATAACTATACAGCTGATTCAAAAAGTAGGTTCACGAGCAAGGACTAACCTCGAGAATAGTAGTCATTGTACGCAGAGTTCTTTCGGACCTCTCTAAATTTGCTATGTAATCTCCCCTCTTTAATGCAAATAAAAAAATTAAAAAAGTACTAACCAATTTAATTAAATTTGATTAACCAAACAGATTAGAGACTAAAATATTTAACGAAATAAGATGTAAGAATAATAAAAAACATTTATAAAAACTTAACTATAATTATATTTATTTACGAAACGCCATTTTTTATAAAAATGAATACAATTAATTAGTTCAATAATCCATGGATTAGTTTCTATGGATATATAAGACATGTAAAGTTTGATACTGTTTTAATATCCTAGAATTTAAAAGATACTGTTTAAATATCATAAACTGGGCATTTAACCAAAAATTTTGTTTTCTTATAAATTTAATTTTATTACTGCTGACTAAAATACCCTCAATTCTATCCAACAGTTATACACAAAACTTTAGATAATTTTTTTGTATCCGTCCTCTTCTTAGTTACTATCACCGTCGTCTTCTTCCTTACTGCCATCGTACCCACCATCAACACCACAACTACTTGTATAATCACTTGTTACAGTCACCGAACACAACTTCACCAAATAATGGTTTTAAGAAAATCCCTAAAGCTAAGAGAGGGAACAAGTGTAACAAATTTATGGAGTTCGAGATGGTTTCTGGTTCGAGAACTTGTGTGAAAAATCAATACAAATGTGTTGTTGTTGCAGTTCATGTTTGTAGTCAAGGGAATGGGTTTTAATACAGTTTGAGTTCTGTTTGGAGAGAGGAAGAACATGTTGTGGTTGGATACGAATTTTTAAGAGAGATTGGGTAGTTTGTATGGGTTTTTGGAAGAGTTCAGCCTTGATTTAAAATTTAAGAAGAACACGGAAGATTTTGGTGGGAGTTTGGTTTGCTTTTAAGCAAGCTTTAGACCCGAGAAAAATAATTGAAAAACACTAGATGTTGTCGTTGAGATTGTTGGTAGTGAATACTGAAATTTTAAAGTTTCAGTGTGTACAGGTGCTTAGGAGAGTTGAGTTATCTACCAACTCAAGTTTGCAGGGAAGGAGGGCTATAAATTGAGGCCAAAAATACCATACCATACTCCCCTCTTCATCAACATAAAAACGCCTTCAACATGTTCGATGGAGCATCCGAAAGAAGAGTGAAGTGGTGCTGGAGTACTAGAGCATTAGTGGATTGAGCAGAGAGAGTGGATGGTGTTCATGATTGATGTACGGCGTTGGTATCACTTTGAAAGATTTTTTGTCTTTTTTTGTCCTTTTTTTTGTAGATGTGCATTTTAGGTAAAATTGGTAATAGTAGTTGATCTCCAAGAATGCTCTTTGGTTTCAAATTTATGGTATTGTGATCAATCCAACGACAAAACAGATTGCTTACATCACAAAACAAGATGAAACTCGTTTCATCCCGCATATTTCGATTGAAAACAGATTTTTGGGAAGGATGAAATTAGTTTCATCTTGCATATTCAGACAATCTTGGATGAAACCAGTTTTATCCTGCATTTTTTGAAGAAAAAAATATTTTTTTCTTCAGGATGTTTCTGATTTCATCCTGCATAATCTGACAATTATATGATATTATCGAAAATTTGTAGTATATGTTAATTAAGTAAATTTCTCATATTAGTTGGCCGACAATTAAGATATATATACATTCTTAGACGTACCCAGTTTCATAAATGTAAGCAAAGATAGATGTTTACAAACAAAAAACTTAAGCTACATCAACGACTTTAATTTAGCAACCTATTGCTAAATAACTTAAAGATACATTCTTCTACTAGTTTTATGCTCATCTTCTTCTTTAAAATATATTGCTTCGTCTTCAAAGGTGTAACCTTTATTCATCACCCATTCCATGAAGTAGAGAACATAAATTCCAAGGTCACAACTGTAAACACAGGTCTTGATTTAGTTTGTATTTTGTAATTGAAAAAAATACAATAAAAAATGTCAACATATGATTAAACCAGGCTCATCGATTGGAAACATATGATGAAACCAGTTTCATTCAGTAATAGCATATGATGTACAAGGTTTCATTCCATGGGAACACATGATGAAACCAGTTTCATCCTTGTAAACATGGATGAAAACAATTTCAGTTCAATCCAAAAAAGGATGAAACCAATTTCATCCTAGTATAAGCATGGATGAAATTAAAACAATTTCAAAACAGACTTTATCAATACTTCATTAGCTTTACATAAATCATAAACAACATATCTAATTCAACACTTGAGTTTCATTTGATACTTACAATGGGAATTGGGGAAACATGGGCTAATCATTTATCAAGTGCATAAAAATTCAATCAAAATTGACTACTTTACATAAGAAAAACCTCCTTATACCATTAAACAACCCGCAATAAGTGAATATGAAACAACAAACTTAAACAATGAACATCAACCAACTGACCTTGTTATGTATTTGTTCGACATTTATCATGAAAAAACCAAAACATTAACATATCAGTTTCATTGGATAGTTTAAGTACTTAAACTAGGTCAAAGCAGAGACAAATATTATCAACAATATCAAAATTTTGATCAGCACTAACTGACCATTTTATCAAGCAAAACCTTCCCACCAAATACAACCCAAAACCAGTTAACATCAATAGTTGTCACTTATTTATATATTTTGAGCATGTATGTATTTCTTTAACTAATAAAAACAGGATGAAATCAATTTCATCCTTCTTTAAACTTTGATGAAAACAATTTCAGTTCATTCCAAAATAGGATGAAACCAGTTTCATCCTGATATAAGCGTGAATGGATTTTTTTCAAAACAGGGTATATGATATACACATCTTTGTAATACACATAACCCAAAATCTCAATTCATTGTAATACACATATTATAATCACTACTTACCAGGTTGAGTTCAACTTCCATCCAGTAATTACTTTTTAATAAGAGAAACAAACATTTCTAACCTAAATTCCATCCATATTTCAACATTCATATCAAAACAAGATTATGTTGTTCAAAAAGTAAAATCAAAAATAAAATTAGGGTTAGGAAATGTACAAGTGATTATCTTGTAAAATTGATGGAAGATAATATTTTTAGTTTCAATAAATTAGGGCATTTGAGGAAAAAATAGTGGGGAAAGATAATGAAGTTGGTGTTTGTGGTGTTAGTGTTTATGATGTTGTTGATGATGTGGTGGTATTGGTGTTTATGGTGGTAGAGATGGTGGATCAAAATACGTTGCCGGTGCTGGTGCCGGATATGGTGTCAATTGCAGTGGTGTTGGTGATTTGTGGTGGTGGAGAAAGAGATGTTAATGGTGGTGGAGATAATTTCGATGACGGTGTTGGTGATTCGACGATGGTGTTATCGGTGGTGAATGAGAGGGTGGAGGAAGAAGAAATTGATGTTCTCAATGTTTAAAAATAAATTTGTAATTGATATTTTCTGAAGGGTATATTTGTCTGTTTTAGAAATATATATCATTTGTCCAATTCACCCAACCAAATACTTCACTCGTCCAATATAACCAGGTTTTCAAACTTTTTGGGCATATAACCTATTTTCTCGAATGGATATAATTTTTTGAAAACTCATATCTTTCTAACTATACATCAAATTCTTAGAAATTTTATATATTCAGAAAACTTTTGGAATTATCTACGCAACGAACATATATAAAAATATTAAATTTTTAATTTTTAATATATTTATGTTTCTCCAAAAAAAAAATTAGATATAGTTTGAAGGCAAGTAAAAAAAACTAGACTTTTAATATGTTGCTTATAACGGTGTTCAAATTTCAAACTCTTTGTTTCATAAATATAAATACAAAAAAAAAAATAAAAAGATCAATTTAATTTTGGGTGATAAAATATAACAACGCACGAAAATAACATTGTACATTATCGACGTACAACACATATGCTCACTACTTGTAATGATATAAACAACATAAATTCAAAATTCACACTCACTTTAATCGAACTGGCTTACCAAGAGAAAACATCCCTCACATACCCCATTTTTGTTTGGATTTAATTAGCGATATAAATCTGACTCGGCATTTGATTCAAATGTCAGATTATTTGTTTGTTTATTTTTCTGATGCCTGATTCGAGATCTGATTCAGATTTGAATCAGTTATTATTTTATACCTGATTTGTTGGGTATATATCTGACTGGATAATTTTTTTTCTATAACTCTGTTATTTTATTATTTTAAAATTATATATAATAAATCAGATTCAAATATAATGAGTCAGATCCAGAAAAATCAGTTAAGACAGAAAAAAAAACAAAAAATCTATAAAATAATCTAATGATACCATTTAACATATAGAAACAAAATCAGTTTATTAGTACTGCATTTGCCATTTGCATTACACACGCGTGCAACCAAAGATGCCCGACTTACCAAGAGGAGCAGAGCACCTAATAAAACTAACCATGACAACGAGCCATAATAGTCCCACCACGTACTAACCATGCAAATCTCAAATTTTTCTATAAATTCTCGTTCATTGTCCACTAATACCCCACACATCAACAAACAAGCGCCAGTTTTCACTCTTTTCTTAATTTCTAGAGACCTTCAAACCAAACAATGGCTAGGTTCAACATAACTACTTCCATGGCGATTCTTTTGGTCACAATATTTGCCATAGCTGCCGTAGAGGCATCGATTTCCAGGACCACCACCACCACTGAGATTGAAGACGACGCCACATACAATCAACAATCACAGAGGTGTCAACGACAAATGCGTGGGATGCAAATGAATATGTGTCGACAGTATTTACGACAATCATCACAAAGAGGTGATGAAACTATAATGATGGAGAGCAACCCAACAGGGCAAATGATGCAAGACTGTTGCAGAGAGATGAGGGGAGTGAGTGAGGAGTGCAGGTGTGAAGCTATTAGACAGATGATGCAACAGATGCAAGGACAGGCGTACCAAGGGCAGATGATGCAGAAGGCCAGACAACTTCCTTCTATGTGCGGAATGAGGCCTCAGTATTGCGATATCCGTGGACGATATGTCGAGTTCTAGATTAGTGCAATTGGCTATATGCACATGCATGTAGCTACTGATAATAAAAGCAGTTCACAGCTGCTGCGTAATTAGGAATGCACACCATCGTGTGTGTCTACTTTGTATTTCTAGCTTCTCCTGTAAAAGGCTCAATCTCTTTAAAAAAACTCAGGCGAATGCTAAATTTTAATTTTACTTCCAAATTGTCCACTGTTCAAGCAATACTAACGGGCCAATGATCAGGATAACGGAACAATAAAACCCCCTAATTAGAGTTCGATATCCTTGTTCTTAAAAATTTATGGACCCAACTATCTTCCAAAAAAACTCTTAAACTTCATAAATACTGAACCAGGCAAATCAAATTTCTAGCCACCCCACCATTCACCAAATTCTAAAAAAATGAGAATATGCAAGTAAAGTAAGCATCGATTGATTTCTTAAATAGGCAAATAGGATATTCGGACAAATATAAACATTTTATCAAAAAAAAAAAGAAAAAAGAAAACATAATCATTCCATGATTTCATGTAAAAGTGTGAGATTTCATTAGCAACATATAAAACCTGTTTCTTTTTCTTCAAGTGATCACTTGGGAGGGACATACCATAAAATTCTAGCTAGCAAAACCACCATGAGCTGGTGCCTGGTTTAACACCAAACCAGGGACTTCAAGTAAAAGGTTCCTGACTCATCCATAGGAACACCAAACAAAACAACGTGCCTATCTTCGTCCCACCACGTATTTCCCATGCAATTCAACCCAAAACTTCTTACAAATACCCAACTCTACCCACTTGATCATCAACTCATCAAAATTAACTCCACTAGAGTCATATCAGGCATTCCTAATTTCTATAAACGATCGAAGAAGGAAAGTTAATGGCTAGGTTCAGTACTATTTCCATGGCAGTCATTTTGGTAGCAATATTGGCCGTAGCTGTAGCAGAGGTATCCATTTATAGGGCCGGTACTGTTATCACCTCCCAGATTGAAAGCGAACATTCCAACGACGGCACACATGCTTGGAGCTATTGATGATAAAAATGTAAAAAGGTTTAATCTCTTCAAATGTGAATGTTTACTTATTGATCGGTCGGTAATATTAGAGCTGTTGAAGGTGCTTAGGATAGGTCTTGGCGATAGCAGGCCAAGGATGTATCAAACTCACGTCGGTGGTATAAACACCCAATTTCAAACCCTTTTTTTGGACAGCAAGGGGCAAATTTTTCAAAGATTTCATTGCTAGTAGTATGTTATTATATGCACCTAATTTTCCTTCAAATTTTAATTTTAATTGGTCAATTGTGTTCCTCTCCTTGAATGAGAAATTCAGAAGTTATTACCATCACTCCATCACCATTTTAGCAGTTTCACCTTTTCTACCTATAGCCCAAAAATTACAACTATTTACCGAGTGGTTTAGCTAGTGAGTCGACAAATTAGTGACCCAGCCACATCATAATCGATGAGAAGGCAACATGGGTGGTTGAGCTAGTATCGTAAGCGATGAGCAACACAAACAATTTCGCTCACCAGTCACCCCAAGAATTTAATCACATTCCATAGAGAATTCTATCCTCATCAGACTCTCAGTCAACCAAAAACTACTCTAAAAGGCTAACCCTCATTTCAGCAACAACTGCTCTATCCGGTATGATATCCTTCTTTTTGAAATTACAGAGACAGCTTCGTCAATCCAAAAAAGGTTAACTAAGATTGGAGCCACCTTTACTAGACAACTCTAGTGTCCACGGTCCTACGCCATTCAGCTAAAGAACTACATCACAGTTCTCATATCGAGTTGTCAACCACTTTCTACAGTGTGTGAAACTTCTCTGTCGCATCAACTAAAACATACAAATTCTACATGTTTTTTTCACAAATCAAGATAATATTGTCCCACCTACCTACCACGGTAAATTCCAGCGCCAAATTGGAGGCCTAGTATATGATTTTCCCGACCAACTTAAAGCCAAGTCACGTCCGGGAGAAATCTCGGATAACTCCAGATGGGTGGAAAAGGTGGAGAACATCATTTCTCCACGTGTATTCGTTCTAATCCACAATACGAATTATCAAAATTCTTCGACAACTAAAGACAGTAAAGCATTTAAAGTAAGAAAAAAACTAAATTTCCTTTACATATATAGAATAGAATAGAATCATAGTTGAATATGCACTCTTATACTTGGTGATAATGCCGATTTTTGAAAAAGCATATATAAACCCTAAATATGGGAATATATATGATAACTGGCAATATAAAGAAATTGCCATGCCAATAAATTAATACCCCGGATATAAATAAGAAGAACAGTTCTATATCAAGGAAGAAAATATTCATGAAGAAAAAAAATGAATTAACATAGAGGAGCTCTATGAGGGACACCTTTTCTCTTGTGCATTTGTTTCTTTGGCTTCAAAGACTCTGTACTGCCAAACGTCACAGAAGAATCCTCACCTGAATCACCATTAGAATCGTCATTCAAATCATCATACTCGCCGCTGCCGCTGCTTCTTTTATTCTCATCCAAATGTATATCATTGAATTGAGACACTGGGTATGAAAAGTATTGAAATTCATCGTTTGAAATTTCCGGACGAACTGAAATCTGCAATTCAAAATCAAATTGAAAGTAAATAGCAATTCCCTAGTGTCACTAGTATAATTCAATAGAAATCAAATCAAATAAGGGTCTTAAGAAATGAGTGCTTAATTACCTTGCAAGCTACAGAGCAGTATTGATTTTGATCAGCTAAACATCTATCGCAAACTTTACAATAAGCACTAGACAACTTTGGTGGCTTCACATTCGGTCGAGAATTCAGAAAAATAACTTTGGCATTGTTTAATACATACGGCTGTATATAATCAAAAACACTTCATTAAACAACACATCTCAAACGATGTTAACAAAAATAAACCCCAAATTTGCTAATTATACTACTAATTGAAAGTAATTAGGAAAGAGGAAAAAATCAACTCATTAATTTGCATATTAATACATAATTATGGTTAATACTAATTGAATTAAGGAAATATCAAATGGGGGAACTAAAAATTTGGGAAACATTTTAACAGAGAAAGAGGAATTATACCTGAACTTTGGAGCAATCAATATGTTTCTGCATGTCAGAGATTCTAACAACGTCTTGATACACATATCTTCGAATTTGAAGAACTTGTTTATGAAGACAATGCGACGAAGGAGATGAAATACAGTGTTGACATAAACATTCATGACAATCTATACAGAAGAAATTTACTTCATTTTTTTTAGAATCTTGATGATCATCACATACACCAAAGAATCTACACTTCACTAATTTCTGCATCCATTCTTCCAATTTCTCCTTCCTTTTCTTCAGATAAATTGCATACCCAACCTACAAAATTTCACAAAAACAAAATTATCAAACAAATTCACACCCCCAAACCCCCACAAATCAAAAATTTCAGCCAAAATCATAAATTTCAAGAAACAAAACTGAACCAGTGATGAAGAACTTACCATTTCTCCCAAATTTGAGAACCCTAAAAGTGATTTCGGCCAGGAATTAGATAAATTTCTACCACTTTTTTGGCGGCCAAAATACAGTGAGAGATAAGTGAGAATGGCGAAGTTTACTCTGTGTATTATATATTTTGGTTATATATTTTTCTTTGAGGGAGGCAGAAATATTTTTTAAGTAAATTTTTAACTTGATTAAATCTAAGCCGTTTATTAATACGAGATCTTAGGGTTTAAAATACTAACTATTCTGACAGTAAGACCGTTTGGGGGGAATACGGAAGTGCTATGCGGCTGCGTTTGGAGAAGAGAACCCTAAATTTTACGGTGGAAAGAAAACATTTCAACTATCGAGAGAGAGGATTGAATTGGAATAAACGAAAATATCTGACACAATCTTAGTCATTTCTTGTCTTTTCCCGCCAATTCAAGCGTGAAAACCGGAGTCAAATGACTGCCGTTTCTCTTTGATTTTAAATGACAAAACAACCCTTGTGCTTTTTCAATAATTCCATGTTTATCATAACTCGCCTGATATCCGGCATCAATATTTAGTAGAAAAAAAATTCATTAATCAATCGAATTAATCAAGTGGTTATTTTTCATCATTTTTTTTATTTACTGTTAAAAACTTTCATTCGTCTATTACTAATCCTCAACAGTAATTTCTGAAATTTGGTGTGCTTTTTATTATTTGTGGCTAAGCAAACTTTTTGCTTAGCCTGAGAAACCTTATAACTTTTAAAGTTTTTTCAGTCTAACACTTATTGATGAATTTCCTAGCCCATAGGATTGTATTGTAATTGTGGTGGTGTAGCTGGGTTTGCAATTTCGTTAGCCACAAACCAGAAATCGGATTTACTGTGTGAAGTTACCGTAGCACTTTTTTTGCCTATTAGGACATAGTTACCCTAGTGAAAAGTTTGCGGGACATAAAACGGAAAACACTACCACAGTTTCCAACACTTTGTTCAGCTTTTTCAGTTTTGGTCATTAAAGTCAAAGTTTGCAAGGCGGTGAAGTTATCACTGACAATAACCAAGACTGACTCTTCCCAAGTCTCATCCCAATATCCCGTTAAAATCCTCCAAAATTGGGTCGTGCCAGTCCAGCACGACAACTTCATATTGGGTCAGATTAGTTGGTCCGATGATATAACACAGCACATGATGCGGATTAGTATGTGATACGGTATAACACAACACGCTAAGAAAGTATGTCATAAAATTAATAAAACACTATAAAATATGGTATAATATGACATATTTTATGTATATTTTATAAAAAATATTTATTATAACTAGTTTTTAATATTTTATCTTTGTTATGTTGTGTTATTTATATAACAACACATATAATATTTAAATATCTGAAAAATATCAACTTTAAAAAATATAAAATAAATGTGTCAGGTACAGCACATCACGGCACAACGCGCTCTCAAACACAGCACAACGCGGAACGTCTTAACTTCTGGCACGATACAGCACGGTACGTAGCATAATAGGTTTGCCTCTTAATGGGTTGTGCTGGGGCCGGCCCGTTTTACACCTCTACTAGTGGTTAATGGTTATGGTGATTGGTGACTAGGGGTGCACAAAGGTCGGTTCGGCTCGGTTCTTGGTAGAACCGTGTACCTGTACCTCTCTATGGTCGGTTCTCTACCCATGTACCTGTACCCTGTACTCTCTACTCTCGGTTCGGTTCTTGTACCTGTACCTTGTACATGTTTCAATAAAACAAAGGTTCCTCCAATAGAAGATAATACTTCATGAATCTATGTTCAGAAAAAAATCATGTAATATGTAAAACTGATACAAGAAGTTTAAGAGTCTAAAACTACGTCTGCAGTCTGATGACTTCATCCTCTATTGTTCTTTATCTAACCCGTCTTGGTTTTGGTACTTTTCTTCTTGGGTTGTCTTCTTGGACCTACTGAGTTCTTCATCCCTAAGAAGAAGAGCAATGCACCAAAAAGTGCCAAACTCTGTAGAAAAGGAACTTCAAGTTATTTACAATTGTTTTTCCAAATGATGACACATGACACACAGAAGAATGATTATCTGATAGTATTTTCTGATATATGTATACCTGTGTGAACTTGACGAAGAGTTGAACACACTGAGGTTTCTCGATGTCGTAGTTGTAAAAGTCAAATAAGATCGGAGTCGTGATAGCCAAATGGATCAACTACATTATAACTGGCACAAGTAAAAACAAATGTATGCAATAAGTTGTTTCTTAAAGGAGTATATGGCTAAAATTCCGTGAGAAAATGGTAAACACACAAAAAACTGAAAGGAGAATATATACCAGTACATAAGCTCCAAAAGAGCTGCCGAAGATAAAAAGTATACCTACAATCCCTTTCAGTGCAATGGCAGCTGCAACTATATGTTTTAGCTGTTAAGAAGTATGAAAACATGTATTCTGAATCACATTGTACAAAAGAAGAATAAACGAACATACTCGGTACAATCGGTAATAATACTCAGTACAAACGAACAGAAGAAGACTAAGACTAAGAGTAACCTAACTTATAACAGACACATGAGATTGAAACTATAAATCTGATCAACGGTTAATAATACTCGGTACAATCGGTATGGTATAAGTCGGTTCCTAGGTAGAACCTGTACCTTGTACCCGGGTGTATTCGGTTCTCATTTTTGTACCTGTACCTTGTACCATGTACCCTCGGTTCGATCCGTTTCAGGTACGGTCCCGTCGGTTCTGGATCGGTCCTTCGATTCCGGTCGGTTCCTATACAGCCCTATTGGTGACCTTTGTGGACGACCATAGCCCATGTTTGCAGAGATGCGTCGAGTTTATAAGCTACCTAAGCTCATGGCCATGAGGGTTTTGTACTCTTGCTTAACGGAAAATTCAAGATTTATATATTATGGAATATCTTAGACAAAGGGTGTCCATGGGTATCTAGTTTATCCAAAACCGGTTGATTCCGTTCCGATTACTACTATCGGGTCTATTAGTTGTTTTAATACCCGATGGGTAAAATCATTTTCTAAGGCCAAACACTATGGTGAGGTCTTTAATTTTTGGATATAGCTTAATTATAGCTAGGCAAAAGAATGAGCTAAAAACTACACTATGATAAAGCTATCGTTTGACTTATTGAGACGCATACTGAATATCCGTCCAAATAGTGCTAGACGGATACCAAGTATTCGTCCAGTTTCTTTTTCTTTTTTTTAGTATTTTTTACAGATTTAAAAGTAATAAAGAGAAATATATTAGAAAAATAATATGAAACTTTTTTTGAGTAAATAAAATAGTTAAAAGAGAAATATATTGGAGAAATATTATGAAGAAATAAATTAAAGTAAATAAAATAGTTAAAAGATAAATATTAGGAATTAATATAGGTAAAAAACCGACTAATTAAGATAGAAAATTAGAAAAATAATAGGAAATTTATTTTGGAATAAATAAAATAGTTAAAAGAGAAATACTATGAGTTAATATAGGTAAAAAACAGACTAATTAAGATAAAAAATTGGAGAAATAATTGGAAAAAATTAGAGTAAATAAAATAATTAAAAGATAAGTGTTAATATATGTAAAAAACCGAATTTGGTTTTATTACTGAGTCAGTTTTCGTCAAATTGAGTATCCGTAAAGTGTTTTTTCTTGACGGATACCTGGTATTCGTCTCTATGACTTGGCTAGATAAGGGATTAGATCTGATCCCTCCTCAAGCCAAGGCAAATCTTTGGGCCAGATATATTGCCAAGCGATGCCCCATAGTACTTGCCTTTGGCTAGATTAAAGTTATAGCCAAGCGATTTGCTCACCATAGTGCTTGGCCTAATCGGTTCTATCTTGTAGGTTCCCCCCAGATAATATGCATCCAGATAATGTCTAGTTTTAGCTGTTATCCAAAGCTATCTAATTTGAAATCAAATTTATTTTATTTCTCATTTATTTTATATTTAATTGTTAATAAAAATTATGATTTATAAATAAGATAAATTTTATATTTAAAATCGATATTTTAGGATCTTGCCTTGAGTATCAAAGGAGTATACTTGAATATTAAGAAATTAGGATTTAACACATATTCAAATATTATATCGGTATTTATGAACATTTCAATATAACTCGTATACATATAGATGTCTGTAAAAACCCGTGAAGATCACATACCAGTCAAAAATGTCAAAATCAAGTTAGATACAGTCAGGATCGATACCAGGGATCGATCTTTATAACTACGAAACAAGTTCCGCAATTCTACTTCCTTAAACTATGTTTTTGAAATTGTTGTATATTTATTAAGGTATGGATTCACCCGGAAGTTCTACATACTAAATAATAACAAGTTACCAATTAGTGCAATGTCATAAACACAAAGTCCATAGATAAACTATACTTTGTAACTCCATATACTTAAGTTGTTGAAGCAACTATTGTATATCTTTCTTTTTGATACTTTGATCATAGTATAATGACTTGGTCATTATATTAACGTCATTGTAACAAATTTAACTTTGTATGTTATGTTTTCAATGAGTAAAGACTTGTACGAAATAAATATAGAAATTGAACAAGTCAAGTCTGTAGTTACTAACCTCGAACTGAAGAATGATATTTTTGTTTGTCTACGATACGTCTTCAAGTCTTCATGAGTAACTAGAGCAACTCTCAACATTTCTATATTCTTAGTCTAACCTAACGAAATTGAGTTTAGTAATCTATTCAAGCGACTGGAATAAACAAATGAAGACTCAACTTCGTTAGGTTAGACTAGAAATATAGAAATGTTGAGACTTGCTCTAGTTGCTCATGAAGACTTGAAGACATATCGTAGAAAAATGAAGACATCATTCTTAAGTTCGAGGTTAGCAACTACAGACTTGACTTGTTCCATTTATATCTATTGTTCGTACAAGTCTTTATTCATTGAAAACATAACATACAAAGTTAACTTTGTTACAATGACTTTAGTATAATAACCAAGTCATTATACTATGATCAAAATATTAAAATGAAAGATACACAAAATTTGTTTCAACAATTTAAGTATATGGAGTTACGGAGTATAGTTTATCTATGGACTTCGTGTTTATGGCATTGCACTAATTGGTAACTTGTTACTATTTTGTATGTAGAACTTTCGGGTGAATTCATACCTTAATAAATACACAAAAGTTTCAAAAATATAGTTTAAGGAAGTAGACTTTCGGAACTTGTTTCGTAGTTATAAAGAGGTTCAGAATCAATCCCTAAAGTTAGTATCGCTCCTGATCTAACTTGATTTTTACATTTTCGATTGGTATGTGATCTTCACAGATATTTGCATACATCGATATATATATATATATATATATATATATATATATATATATATATATACGAGTTATATTGGAATGTTCATAAATGTCTACATAATGTTGAATATGTGTTAAACAACATTAATGTCGACATAATGTTCATGAATGGAATTACAACAACATGAGTGGATGAAACTGAATGTCTATACGCTATTTATGATTGAGATTGTGTGCCTTGGTGATGGTACTTATAATTGGTAATCTAACCTAGTATCAAACATGTTTTTACAGATGAAATATTTTACACAGATGAGTGGCACTCATCAACTCAATGATCCTTTTAACGTAAGATATACAATTCAACTTATTGGTATAACATGGTCTATTTTATTCATAAACTAGTATATAACATGTGCCATAATGACACGACAATTTTATGACAGTTATTGTGGTGCTGGGGTTGTTGGTGGTGGCAGTAACGACACAGACTTTGGTTTGTTGTTGTTATCATAAAATGCATGTAATTAAAATTAATCATAATAGAGATGCATAAATTTAGTTTTGCATATGCTCATGATATAAAATTTTTGTTTACATCACACAACAATTGCATCAGCAACTAAATGGAAAGATTTTCATTTGTATTGATTACAAATTATTTATCAACTATTTTCTACATATGAAGAGGTGTAAACTCTAAAGTAAAATACGATGTGATTCACCCCTTTATTTTGATGTATACATAAAGATAGTTCAGAGCGTACATAAAGATAGTTTAGATCAATCGACTACTTCAATTTGATGTACACATTCCAATTGAGTGATTTAGATTAGACTAAACTGGGTTAGCAGACAAAAACTCTTCCATCATATAAAGATAATTAACACTAACTAATAAAAATAGTGAAGCATTAACCCAATGGTTTTTCGCTCATCGAAAGTGGCATGACATGTGTCAAGTATATATCAATATTATGAAAACATTGGTATAAGATATAAAATAATATAGTTGGCTGGCACCATCACCAGATCAACATGAAAGATTGTGTACCTTAGTATTGTTTCACATAGGAACCCACCACAACAACCACCGTAGGTGCCAAATACACACAACGAGAATAACAGATTCAAGTAGAAGGTCTTTATTAAACCCGAGTTGATGGAAGTAAAAAATACGTTTATGATCAACATGGTCAGTTGTGTTTTGAGTGATTTAGATTAAACGGATTTAGCAACATAGTCCTACCAACAACACAAAATAGTTAAATCGTATGATAAACATAGATCATAATTTAGAAAACTGGATAAGAAATCGAAATTAATTTTATATGTTGTGGATTTTTTTTTGGTTGAAAGAACCTTTTTCCTCAACTATTTTTCCCCTATATTGAATTTTGTGGTGCTGTTGGTGAAGTTACTATGGGTGTTGAATTGTGTTGGTGAAGTTGTGTGTGCTGCACTAATTTAACATATATTTTTCAATTAGAAATAAACACTTATTCAATTAACTTGGAAATGTAGCGAACATTAAACATTATCAAATGTATAAAATTTAATTAATGTAGGATCTAATATAGATACTCAAATATCATAAACATAAACAATTTCATCAACAAATATTTTTCCATCCAGTGATAAAATCTTAGAAATTATAAACAACATATCTCTTAAGAGCAGTCGATAAATACATAAAAATAAATTTCAATCCCGCTGAAGCAACACATCAAAGAAACCATCTCAGGTGAATCTTAATATTCGATCCACGCAGACATTCTGGCATTAAAATATTTATGATATGTAAGGAATGTTAAGATTAAACTCTAGTGAAACCGCAACTTATCTTTTGCACAAAATGATCACAAAAGAAAATGTTGAACATGCATTATTCTACTTCCAGTATCCAACTTGGGCTTGTACTTACAAATCCAATGACAAAAGAAAATGTTCTTCACCGGTACAAAGGTCTTGTATGTAATGATATAAAGAACATTTATAATCCACTTTTAATTGAACTTGAACTTAAAAACACAAATAACAAAAAAATACATTTAGATTAATCCACTTTGCCAATCCAAAATCCGAACAATTAATAATCAAAATAATATGAACTCTTATAAGAAACGAAATATCAGTTTAAAAGGTATTGGTATTTTCTTCTATAATAATTCCCTAAAAATCAAACCCTAACCGAAGCTTAGTTGAATCAATAAAATGAAACCCTAACTCTAGATCAACAAACCCTGGGCATAATTGAAACCCTAAAAATCAAACTTAAAAACCCATAACTGAAGTTTAATTGAATCCAGAAAAACCAAGCATAACTGAAAACTCTACCTTCAACCTTCACTACCGCCATTAATGGAACCTTAAAGCCTGGAAAAAGTTTACGATACTGGTGGCGAGGAGGAGGAGGAGGAGAAGGGTGGGGATTTAATTTCAATGAGAAATTGTCGAAGATTGAAGGAGAATTTTTTATTATGATTGTATATAGCGGCAGAGGAGGAGGAAGATGAGGGTGGTGGTGGTGGTGCTTCAATCTATAACAATGAAAAGTTATCAAAGATTAAAAGAGGTGGAGAAGAGTGGTGGTTGTGATTCTCCTTCAATTAGAAGTTATCAAATAACTGAAGGAGAATCGATTGTGTTGCTCAGGTTGAATTTCAGATCGAAAATATGGAGGAAAAAATATATTTTTTTTTACAAATTTATCCTTGTAATTTTTGCATTATTACAAAGACCCAGGAAAGAAAATTAAGAGCACGTAAGGGTATTCACGTTATTTTTTAAGTATATAAGTCTATTATGCTCCTGGATTTGTTACAAATTACGTTATTTTAAGTGAACAAAGAAATACAGAAGGAGTATTTTAGTCTTATCATGTACCTACCATTACACCAAACAACACTACTATTCTTTATATTATATAGATTAACTCTCTTTATCGCATTTTCTTACATCATTCATTATAATCTTACAACCTCAGTTGTCATTTTTTTCATGCCGGTACGTTGTGAAGTAGTTGAATTTTAACTTATTTTAGGTTCAAATAACTTTACCATTCTTGTAGAGAGGAATTATTAATACGTCGAATGATATTTGTACTAGACTGTCGGAAATAACATTGTTGAATCTACACAATAAATTATTAGAGATATTTTGATAAAGGATTTAATATCTAATTAGAGTATGAGTCGTAAAACATGCAGTTGATGTATTAGGGTCATATACTAACAGAAGACTGTTAATTGATTTTTGACTTTAGTCGAATATTATGAATGTTTAAAAGGAATAACTCCGTTTGAGCACATGAATTTGTGAGTTTCACGTGACTCTTTAACCTCAACCAACAACCATAGAAGTCGTATCTAGCAGTTTTTATAAACCCTAAAATGTAACATTTTTTTGTCTTACGACTTGCAACTTCTTTCTTCCACCATTATTATGCCCAACTTCTTTCTCTTATAGACGATACTTTTTTCCATCTTGTAATAGTCGTGATCATCTACGAACATGGTTATAAGGATATATAATTTCTTATTCGTTTTCGTCCAAAAACCCTATCAAATATCACCAAATTAAAAATCAATTTCTATTAACTCTGGGGATCTTCATGTATAGTTTTATTTTTCCTGAAAAATATAATTTAATTTAGGAAATATATATATATATATATATATATATATATATATATATAACTTATTTGAATAGTTACTACTGAGATACCCTACTAATTGCCATGATTAGTTCATTGATTACCAAATGTATGGATAAAAATAGCAAGAAAAGGTTAAAGTGAGGGTTTTATCTGATTTGAAAAATTGGGTCTTGATTCAGTGGTATGAAGTTAAGTTTTTGATGTAATTCAGTAAACTAGGCTTTGAGATTTAAGAAAGAGGAAAGGATCCCATTTGAGATGTAGATGGTGGTGTTCTTGCTCGATTTTGGAGGTCGTTCTATCAATGGCGGACTTCTCAATCTCGTCAACAAAAAAAAAAAAATCCTTTTCCCATAGTTACACCTATTAGTTTGTACTTGGATTTTTTTATGTTTGGACTTTTGATCATGAAAACTCTTTTTTGTTTATGGTTTTGATTTTTAGAAGTCAGTGATTTAAATTTTCGACTATCATAGACTAATTGCACCATAAAAAAAGAAAAAGAAAAAAAGAGACTGATTGTATAATTGTGTATTTACGAAGATCAATTGTGTTTAAATAAAATAATCGAAAAATCAGGTCAGATACGGTTTGGATCGGATCAGTTAAACACTGTTAAATTCTTAACTGGGATAAGGGTATGATTGTTATTTAAATATTTCAGTCTACGACCCTATTACATCAACTACATGTTCTACGAGCCAAACCCTAATTAAATTCTAAACTTAGGACCTTTTTACAGAATATCTCAAGTTCTTGTAGGTAAAGTAGGGCGGAACTAGAGCCTGGTTTACCCAGGTTCAAGCCTCCTTCAAAAGCCTATAAAAGCTTTTTTTTAAAAGCCTATATTTTATAAAAATTCAAGTTTAATATTTAGACTTAAGCCCAGATAGAAATATAGTCAAGCCCATCCCTTAATAGGCTCCTAGTTCTGCCACTGAGTACTGGTACATGGCTTCCCCCACCATGTCTGCCATTGCCTTAGCTATGCCAGCGGCCATCCATAAAAAAAAGTTTCAACTGTAACAATAGCATCTTCTCTAAATCTGTTTTCTTTTTTGACTTACGAGGTTGGAAGGAAAAAAAACTTTTTTATGAGATAGATTTTTATCAACCAATTATTAAGACATAAACTTCTGCGTTTTATGGAGACTAGAGTACTAGGCACGCGCAATATGAGAGTCTTGAAAGACCTCCCATGGTGCCTGATTTGCCACTTGATTAGTCAGTTCTGTACTTGGTAAAATATATGGTTGCAGACAATCAAAATGACCCATAGACCGGTGTTTAATGTTGATGCTTAAAATGTGTAGATAAGCTCTAAGATATACATTGTGAACTTGAAATAATAGAAGAAATGGAGAACAAAATGTGTCAGTTTTATTACAAATGACTTCGTCGATAAGCAAGTTTAGGGTGTGCCAAGAAGACCCACCTTCTACCATGGCATTTCTGGCTTTTTCATTGAACTTGTTCACATTCTTCCTCATTCTTTCCCTTTCCCACCTTCTGTATCCATCAACTCTTTCACCTTATTCTCAATGCAATCTGAACCAAAAAACCCACAAACGGAACCGGTTCTTGTTACAACCTTAACACCAATTCTAAAATACTCTTCGACCATTCTTGCATTCAAGTGTTGGTCAGCTGTTATTGGAAAGCCTAACAATGGTACTGATTCACATATACTTTCCAATACTGAATTCCAACCACAATGACTCATAAACCCATTAACACACTCATGACTTAGTATTCCAACTTGATCAACCCATTGATTCTTCACCAATAGTCCTCTTCCTTCCACTCTCTCTTTAAACTCACTCATAAATTCATCTCCCGGCAGTCGCAAAACCCACAAGAAATGTTCTCCAGAGTTCTCCAATCCAATAGCTATTTCTCTGAGTTGTTCAATTGTGATTTCTGCCAGAGACCCAAATGCAATATATAAAACAGATTCTCCCTTCTCTAGTCTCTCATCAAGCCATTGAATCCACATTGGTTTTTCAGAGACAGAGATTACAACTTTTGTTGCAAGAAGACAAAGTGGTCCAATACTCCAAGCTTTTGGTGAGTTATGTTTGTTCCAGTAATCGACGAACTCCGGCTCGAGCTCATAGAAACTGTTCCTGATAATACCTTTGCTCTTACTTGTTGCCATGAATACCTCTGTGTAGAAATCAGTATGTTCACCTGGTTGCGGATGTGAAAACTCAGGTTCAATGTCATTCTTAGTTAGCTTGATGTTAGGAAGACTTGGAATTACACTAAAAGGCTCGTTATCAGAATCAACAAGAAATTCTTGAGTCATAAGGACATCGTAAAATAGTATGGTAAAGTTACTACACCCATCAAAATCTAATCTTGGTATACTTAACT
Organism: Papaver californicum; assembly: GCA_023531435.1. Lineage (NCBI taxonomy): Eukaryota > Viridiplantae > Streptophyta > Magnoliopsida > Ranunculales > Papaveraceae > Papaver > Papaver californicum. Next base: position 403,008 of record JAJJMC010015859.1, on the reverse strand, counting down.
TTGAAGCGATTTCCAGACTCCATGGAAAGAATGCGTCAGAGATTATGCAACTGACATTCGGTCGTAAGACTCTGGAGAATCCTATCAAATTCCGGTTGAAGAAATTTGGTCCCTTTGCAGAATGGGACAAAGAGAGATTGAGATGGTAACTTATCTACAGATTCCACTCCTTGAGGAATCTCAGGATGAAAGTTTTGTGGGAAAGTGAGATCGATGAATGAAGCTTTTGTGTCGTGTAAGATTGTCGTATGAATGGAGAATTGGCATGAGTTGTAAAGATGGTCACGGATATATTGCTGCGGTGAAGGAAAAGGAGACGACTTAAATGTAGAAGTGAGATTGTATGACCTTTTGCCATGAATGCAAGTATTACTGCATGAGGAGGTGATCCTGAAGAGGATGATGATGCCATTATTACTATGTTGATCTGTTGTGTCTCTTCCTTCGATCAAGTTTTCACAGGCAAGTGAAGTCAACATATAAAGTGTCCCACTCCCACGCGAGGCACGTTAATTTGTGATCGGACCTGAATAGTCGAGTTTTTTTTTTGTTTTTTTGATTTGGATTAGATAGAAAGATGCTCTTTTTTTTCTTTTTTTTTCATCCTTCTTTTTAGAGAAAAAGAAAGTATAGGGCCTTTTTGTTATGCCTTCTTTGGCAGGGCCTAAGGCCCTAAGCACTATGGTGGCCAAATTTTAAATAGGCAAGGCTTAGTGTTGGAATGCTACCTTCTGGCATGATGTTGATGTGAACAAAATTATGTCTCTGTGCAGCAAACAATTTGAAAAATGCGAGACTGCTGCTGTCAGTGTCACCACCTAGCGACACAAAATATGTTTACTGTAAGAATACTTCTACATTTACTGCAGGATGGAACCCATAGTGTTAATGCAGGAACTTCTTACACCAGGCGGTCCATTCGGGACTAAAAAGATAAATCAAAATTCTAACCCATGTTTTTTCTTTTGCCGCTCTTTACATTTGCGCCAAAATCAATTTGCTGTTCGCAGCAGCCATCCCTTGTATATTCCCATGTAAAAACTGCACCTTGAATCTATTTTATATTCAATATCTGAAACTTACTTGACGGTTGCTGTTACTCCTGGCTTGCTTGGCACCTTCTTTTTGTGGTTGTTACCAGTCTGACGTTGCTCTTCCACTATACTTCCGTTTCCAGTGCCTGTGATGCCTCCATTATTCTCCTGACTTTTCACTTCCGCATCCACTCTACTCTTGGGAGAAGCAACATTGGCGTCAGTACAATTCAACCCTTCGACGTTGTTTTCATTACACAAGGAAGTTTCAGTATCTACAGAAGAATTCATTTCAGATGTAATAGACAAACCAAGTTGGTGGGGTGGTGCTGGTGGAGAGTTTTCAGAAGACCCAGAGGGAGGAAGGAAAACACCAGTTCCAGGAAGTGGGAATCTAGGTGGAGGAGGATGTCTATCTGGAACAACAGCAGTCCATCCTGCTGATGCAGGTGGAGGGACGGGAACTGGTGCAGGATAAGGTACTGGAGGCGCCACCTGGGCTGCTATAAAAAGTGGTTGAATGCTGTTGAGAGGTGTGAGGTGCGGAGGATGGATGGATGGGGCTGGTAATACTCCGGCTGCTGATATAGGTATAAAATGTTTAGGACCCAAAGGATGATGGAACTGACTTTGTTGCCTCAGCGCTGGTGGACCCCATGGTAAGGCCAGGGGTGATGGTGGTATAGAGGAGGGAATAACCATATTTTTCTTTGGCTGAAACTTTGTGAAGGTAACAAGTACACGTTGCTTGCGGATGGAAGGAAGTGCGTGTTTAGCAAAATCTGCACTTTTACCTTCTAGAGAGAGCAGCGATCTGCATTTGCTAAGAAAAACGTCAGTAGTAGTCGGAATTCATTACTTAACAGACATATATCTACTAACAGGTCCTTCCTATCATTCGTATTCTCATGATGCTGACTCAATTCTCACTCAAAGAGGGGGGCTAAATCACAAATTTACAAATGTACACTGATCATGGTTAAATAGAGAGTGTGACATCAGAGATTTACAGAGATATATTCATTTTCTGTTGCAGGGTCCTAATCGTTACTCTTTTGATTTCCGTTTAGCTATTTATACTTGAACATCGAACCGGGTGTTTCGTAGTGGTGTTCACCATAAATTATAGCAAACCATTTTAATTTAGCGACCATAACTCTGAATCAGTTACTCAAAGGAGAAAATACTAGTGAATTCTTACCCGGCAGAAAGAGAAAGTTTGAGAGAACCTCTGTAATCTCCGGGATGCTCTGTAACAATTACTCTTCCAAAGGTCATGTCACATTCAGTCAAAAACAAAATGCAAACAGGCCTTCCAAACCAAGGTGGACACATATGAGGTTGTGAGTGATCTCCCTAAAAAAATTAAAAAAATTAGAAATAAGTCCTGCAATAACTTAATCCAGAAACCGTTTTCCAGCATGAGTGAACCCAGATTTATTATACATAATTTTGTAAAAGGCATTTTCTTTTAGCAGCAAATTCCGAACAGCCAGTCTTTAAGATGGGTTTTATGCTCTCCCATTAAAAAAAGGAAAGAAACAATCAGAGTCACACTAGTACGTTTACTTGGAACCTTGCCTCTACTCCATGAAGAGTAACTTACCTCATTAAAGTAGTCAATGATGCAAGAATCTGGTTTCACATTTATAACTTGGGCCTGAACCAAACGCTCAATAACTTCTTGTAGCATGTCAGGGATGGGTTCTATCTTTCTACCTGTGACATTGTTTTCAAGGGTACTCTATTAAATAAATTATCTATAAAGTAGAAGAAAGCATGGTGAGACTGTTAGGAAGACGTGCCTTTGGAATTTCCAGCGGCAATTTCATCTTCCAGAGGAGAATCAGCAACTGGGAGGCCTAACTGAATCATTTCTCTTCCATGCCCCTTTATGGGTCTTTTAGAGATAACATATGTCTGACCTGCTTTAATCCAGACAACAATATTAAAATTTTGTCAACGAATGTGCATTATGTTTGATGCTATTAGCAATGTTAGTAGAGCCAAACATGTATTCTGAACTTAATTCTATATACATTATCTAGAAACCTGTTAAGGCAAATCTCTAGTCAGCTTCACATGACATATGCTTACAAAATGTAGATAAATCCACACGTACTTAATGTAGAACGTACTGTTTTTGTCTAGCAAAAAAAAAGAAAAAAAGAGCAGCATCACGCCTGCCTAGTTTCATCACCATTTGATAGGAAGCATCCCATAAGCTGGATGCCCAGAGTTAAAAAAGAAATAAAACACATCATAGAGTAACAAAGTGGTATTTTTAACCCCGGCCATCTTTCGATTTTGGTTTTAGTTTTTTAGTTTTTATTTAACCCACTGGGCACTGGCCCATGGTTCCGCCTACATTTTAAACGTAAGTGTTTGTTCCAATATCAGGGATTCAATCTAAACCTACGCAACCAGATCAGTTATCCCTTTCGCACCACAACACTATGTATCTTGACGAACGAATCTTCTACTGTTTTACACAATGGGCAGCAAATGAGAGACGTGTTTCTTGATTATGACAAGAGAGTAATAATACTACTCAAGTGGCTAGATAGACCTTTGGAGAGTTGATGAATACATTTAACACTTTTAATCAAGGGTAAAAAACAAATGCTCCGTTAAGATCAAAAATAAAAGAACAAAAACTTGCCTTGGAAATGCCCTCTTCGTCCTGCTAGCCTCAACTCATTCGTTAATGAAGTAACCTTTGCGATTTCTGAGCTGTTAAATAGTTCTTCAAACAATTTAAGTCCTTCAACAACATTTACCTATAGAAGAAAGTACCTTGATCTTAGATGCCAATATAAACATAGAAGAATACATATAATCTCCTTGAAAGAGCTGACAAGATTGAACGCTCTAGTAGCCTACAAAATCATACCTCCTTTCCATCGAAGACCTCGGTGGCCACGCATCTATTGAACACAGGAATCACGTTATGTTTCTCATCATGTTGTTGTATCTTATCTGCACCACATTTAGCAAATGCAAATAGTTACTATGTCTGAAAAATCTCGACAGAGTGGGTATGCAGTTTATTTGTCCTTTTAAATTTTCAAAACTATACTTACTGGGGTTAACTTTATGAATCACTATCATATAGACACTTTAAAGGAGCCAAAGATTAATACTTCTTCTATGCCTCTTCCATCAAGTGCTACAGATTTTAGCATATTTGCAACTTAAAAGGCTCTAATTACACGTATTCTAAGATATAAGATATGGGAACCATATCAATAATCTAAAATACAAATGACCCAAAACAAACCAGTGAAACCTTACTAGAACGCACCAATAGATTTCTTTCCTCGTCAATAAACAAAATCTTCAGAAAATGAAAGCAAACAAACCTGTTGAAATTGATATACTTCCATCATCCTCTGCCTCAGGCTTTGAAGCATCACTCATGATCCCTGGATAAAGAACATTGCATACTAGGCATAGTTAGAGTATGATGACAGTAACTTAGTAAGTTGAACCAAAGAATATGTTAGAGCATTAGACACGCCCATAATGTACTTGATATGCTTATCTAACAAAAGCAAGAAGGCCGTCCATAACCTCGTATTGTAATGTGACAAACATACAGTTTTTGCATACATCATAAAACCATAGAGTTGAAAGAAGAGGATACATATGGAAAGATGTTTAAACAATAGCTATTGAACGCTTACCATTTTTGAACACAACATAATGGGAATACATTCAAAATTTAAAATGGGAATGCTTTTTTCTGTTTGTTGCTAAAAATGTCTCCCTCAAAATATATTAATAACAGTCCTGAACTCATTACTTGCGTTGTTTTCTTAACAATCAACACTACGGTGCCTACATTATATTACCTTCCTTGACCTAAAAAAGGCAATACAGGTGCACTACATTTTGTTACTTCTAGTATTATTTAGCAAGATAAATATGTAATGCCTATAAGATAACTTCCTTGACCTACACATTGCAATGCCCGTCTTTCAGATTTCAAATTTATCCGAATTACAAAACCTATAAGAATTATATTATCAAGGATTCAAGGGAAACATTTATAAATAGAAATCAACATTTAGAATATAACAAAAATAGACATAGAAGTTAATAACCCATATCAAAATTACCTTCCTTTGCCTCCTGAAGACCATCATTTTTACCTTCAAATTTATCCATCTTTTTTGTTTTCAAATCTTCTTTCCTGTCAGCTGAACAGTTATTTACAAACTGAGCCTCATTTCGGTAACTACTACTACTACGAGATTCAGTATTCAAAATGTGATCTTCCTTGACATTATACTGACCCTGTCTAAAACCAACATTATGTGGGATAAATTTCGTGTCAGAAACTTTCATCTGACCTCCACCAGAATTTCTGTGTTGTTTCCTCATTGTCACTTGTTGTACTGCAAACATAATTTCAGTAATCGGAAAATATTGTTGCAAATACAGAACATGATTCCAATTCGACCGCCGTTGATTAATAGAACCAAAAACAGAATTATACTCTCCAGGTTCTCCTCCCCCAATTGATTTCAAATGATCAAGTAATATATCAATTATGGCATTAGATGCAGCAAATTCTCCTCTTAACCATGAAATAAATCCATCACGTTCATCCGGAATCCACTGTCTCGGAGGAGGAGGAGAAGGATAATGATGGATCCCACCACCACCGCCATTGTTATTAGGAGGAAACTGCATTATTTTCTCTGACATTAACATATTTACTCCTGATGGCATTGTCATAGAATAGAATTCTCTACACTTAATACAATTATACTCAAAACATACTCGATTTCAGATCTATAACTTGTTAAATTACAAAAATGTGAAAAATCAATCAACTGTTTTTTACACTCAATTAGACTATACTCAAAAAACTAGAATCATCAAAATCACTAAATCAAAAGAAACAATGTGAATAACTAAACTCAAACAAGATAAATTTGTATGTCTATTCAATCCGATCCAGATAATAATCACAGAATCAAATGCAGCAAACAAATAGAAAATTGAGATTCCTTAACAGAAATTCACAACTAACTACTTCATTAACTTAATATTGGTCTAAATGTCGGTAAGGATTTATCACTGTCTCCCCAGATCTGATACGCGTTTTTGAGTTTCTTTGTATCGTGGTGGTCTCTAATGGCGGTGCTAAATTTAATTCTTGTCTCACAGTCTCTGTCTGTGTATCGAACCAGGAAGGGTAATATTTTTTTTTTGACTAGGAGGGTAGTTTAAGTAATAATAACTAAATTATAGAATATTCAATTTTCTTTCCATCTACCGAACTTAAGATATACGTTGTTCGTTCATTCAATGATCTTTCTAACTCTTTTTGAGAAAAAGAAGTTGTTGACGGTAACAAATTTCTAATCACGATCTGCCGCATGTTATTCCTTTTATTCTAAAAAAAAAAATTAAAATAAAAAAATGATAATAATTTTTTTTCTAAAACGAATATAGTTTGATATTTTCACTTTTTCAACTTCAAACATATCTTTAGGTAATAATTAAAAAAAAAATATTTTATAAATTTTCCTGGGACGAAGGACAATATTAGTTTGCATCTTTTTTAATCTGTTAGTCTTCGCTTTGAATGTAGCCTGTCTCGTGATAAAAAGTGTAGGCAACTGGCTATGGTGCGATGCGTGTAAGTAGGCATCCGGACGTAGATGCTATAATAAATGGGTACCACGAGCCATTTATAAATCTATTATGGAAGAAGAGACTACGTTTGAAGTGTCGGGTGTTCAGTGAACAAGTCACGAAAATGATAATGTATTTTTATTTTTCGGGGCTAGATATTTAAATGGCTCGTATGGCTACATAGGGGGTATTAAGTGTTGAATTTAGATGCAATTGGAAACAAGCAAAAATTTAATGGCCGAACTAAAAAAAACTTCAATTTCTAGGTATTTTTTGAGAAAAAGATCGATATATTTGTATAAAAATAAATTTAACCCGACCAAAAATTAAATCCTGATTCCACGTCTGACTCGACGTGCTACATCTTCTGATGTTCCTCTTGGAAATTGTGGTCATGTGAGTGGTCTTACAAGTAACAATGACCCAAGCAAGGCCTCTAAAAAGAAAATCCCAATCAACCTTTTTACGTGGTTGATTGACTTTATAGTGAAGTTGCTAGTCCACCAACTCCTAGTTAATGTCGAAGAGTTTTTCGTTTGGCAAGGGAATGGCCGCGTGGTTCACGTTGCTTCCGTTTGAAATTTTGACTGGCAGTCGTTTATTATCATGTTTTGCATGTGTCGTTGCTTTATTATTTTGGTTGTATGTCTTCAGAACTACTAGTATATAATAATCATGGAGTCAGTCAAGTGCGTTATAAGATAAATATTAACTAGAAACGGGTGAAGAAGTAAATTCTGGCAGACATAATTATATTCTTCTTAATTTTGTTCACAGAACATAGACAAAATTGAGAGCTTGGGGTGTCCATGTCCATGTGATTAAAGGAAGAACTCGGGCAATCGAAGAAGGTGATGAATGGTACATGTTTGGGCAGAAATTCTTATCAATCTAAAACAACCAAAATCAAATATTTTTTTTAAAAAATAAAAAAAATAAAAAAAAATGCAATCATCCAAAGGAAGAGAAATTGAACACAATCATTTAACGTGGTTC
>JAJJMC010015859.1:323960-385329 GCA_023531435.1 Papaver californicum | reverse complement strand
GAGCGGGACGCGGTGACGTCACTTCCGGATCGGGACGTGGTTGATGACGTCGCTTCGGGCCAAATTGCTTCGGACTTGATGACGTCATTTCGGGCAAATATCATTTTGTCCCCAACAGTACAATTGAAGATCAATCAGGATTTTAGTTGTTATTCGTATCCAGCTAGCATAAATCAGCAGTATGGAAGAACAAACAACATATATGTCCAGAGTTTTATATTTATCTAACGAGTGGAATTTGGTTCCAACTTTCAAGCAAAGCAATTATCATGTAAATTCAGGTCTCTATGAAGACAACATGCAACTGGTGAAACTAATGAATCTAATATAAACTCAGTTTTTTGCGTTCCATACCGAAGTTTCTCTTGTATGCCAATATTAACAGAAGATCAAGACGGATCACTAGAAATTAGAAAAGGAATACAAAAAAATTAAAATTGATAAACAAGGATCCATTTGCATTTCTAGTATGTCTTGATTAAACCATTGAAGAAGATTTATTTGTGTGACTTTCTTAAAAAGTTTGAATTTTTTTTCTAGAGTTTATCTTTGGGTAGAGGAAGGAGAATGGTTTTTTAGGGCTTTTGTTTCAAAAACGTGAATGGATCGACAAAATCAAAAGGTTCGAATCGGTTATATGTTGAGTCGACTCAACAAATTACTCATGGATCCCTATAAATACAGTAAATATATTTAGTGGGTTATGGTTAATAAATTAAAAAAAAATTGGGTTATAAATAACATAAGTTATGGTTAATAAAAGTATAGGCTATATTTAAGAGAAGCCTAATTAAATTAGCTCCAATATATATCATGTCTGCAAATAGAGATGCTAAGGCCGGTTTTTATGGTTGTGGCAAATTTATTGATTTGCCATATACAATCCAACCTCGATAAATGAATAACCTCGCAAAATGTATAATTTTCTCTGGTCTTGACTTGGACAAAGGGGATAAATGAATAACCTCGTTTAATGCATTAATTCATTAAAAAAATTGAGTCTTTAAAGGCCCTATAGAAACATAAACGAATAATCACTAAATTTCATATATATATATATATATATATAATCACTAAATTTTACACAAAAATATATGTAAAAATAACCAAAATACATATATTTTTTTAAACTCTACGTATTCAATTCATATAATCTTATTAGTAGTCTCAAAACGTAGTACTTATTCTACACATATTTTTAAGGATTGAACTTTGAATGTATTATTAAACTAAAGTCAATAGAAAATGAATGTTAATTGAATTTTTGATAAGCATTTTGACCAACATATATATTCTAGGTACATTTGTACGTCTTCTCTAATACAATTTAACTTCTTAATTAAGAAAAATAAATTATTTAACCTGGTACATATCAAAATACTAATCATAAAAAAAGTAAAAATATTCTCTAAATAAATAAATATTCATTTATCAATGAATAAATAACCTCGTTAAACGAATATTTTTTATTGATCCCGATGGCATTTATTTATCGAGGTTAGACTGTATGCACCCCTTATGGGTATTGCCTAAATGGGAAACTCATATGATAAATTGGTAAATTTGCTATTTTACCATGCGAGGAAAAGATTTTACCGTACTAGCGAACGGTAGAGGCTTGACTTCTCGATAGAGAATCGATCGCACAATCAAACTTATGTCATTAGTGACATACTTCTGGTTGTTGGCGACATAGATCTGGTCGCTCAGTGAAATGTACGTCGCCCAATGTTTTATCATCTAACGATCCAAAATCGATCTCCTATAAATATTCAGTTTCAACCTTATTTCAATTCACACATTCTCTACACTTCTCAATCTATGACTCACGTTTTTTCTAATCTAAAACAAAATTCACCATTTTCACTCACACCTTCTTTACACCTCACTATTTTCTAATTTTCTGTAATATGGCTTAACAATCTCAATCTTAATCTTAAAAGATAAACAAAATTCGAGGTGGAATATTTACCGTAGTCGAAGATGAATTCATTTTCTGGAATTATGTTTTTTTACACAAGATAATATCAATGGTGTCCAACAACAAGGTAACACCATGAGGGAAAACATATTTCATAAATATCAAGAACAAACAATTAACATCAATAACCATGATGCAGTAAGATTGTCAGGTCGCTTCGTTGAAATCAATGCCCATGTAGCTTTATATGTTGTTGCGGTAATGCAAGCCAATCAAAACCGAAAGAGTGGCGAAACCGATGTTGATGTGGTATGAATAATTACGTAACATGTCCAATTTTAAAAAATAATTTATTTTATTTTTTTGTGATCTTTAATAAATTTGTTTTCTTGAATTACTGGAACGAAAGCGTCGGCCGGATTAGCACCACAAACACGGAAAAAAATCAAATACGAAAGTTGTTAAAATATCTTAAAAGTGTTGCCCAAATATAATCCAATCTTGTCAGCAAATATACAGGAAGTACTTGAAAGATCACTGATATGGACATAATTTATACATATTTACCGCTTAATTTATATTTGCTAGTGCTTGAATGTGTATTAATAATATATTTTTGTTGGTTTATTAGGTGGTATGCATAAAATCCAAAGCTGCAAAGAAATAAAGCTAAACTGGCTAAATTGCTAATGCAATTCATCTGCTTGTTTGTATTGCTATCTCATAAAGTTGGTACGACCAAGAGAGAGAGAGAAAATGGGTCCAGTCAGTTGAATGTGAATGAAAGGCACGGGGGCTAGTGGGAAGAATAAAGTAGGATGGTTAAGAGAAGGTTGAGATGGGAAGTGACTCGGTAGAAGAAAGAAAAAGTGAGTGGTCAGAAGGAGGTGGGACATGACCGAGTAAAACAAAAGAAGAGAATAAGAATGGTCAAAGGGAGAGTGATATTGGTGGACGTGGCAGAGATTTGGTGGAGGTAGGACTTGTTTTAGGCATCGGTGAAGAAGACGTGGCAAGGGCTGATTCGGTGAAAGAAATAAAATGGCATAGAGAGACGGAAAGAAAGGGAGACAAAAGCTGAAAATTTCCGACGCAACTGACAGAAGTGAGTTGAAGAGAGATATGACGTGACATGAAGATATGTTTTCTATAAATTAAAAAAAAAAAAAAAACAAGCCCAACCGGGGGGGGGGGGGGAGAGAGGTGTAGAGGAGGGTGACGGATGTGAGAGAGAAAGGTAGGTTGTATATACATGATAGAGGATAAGAAAGGTGGAGAGAGAGAAGAATCACTGCTTTTGGTTTGGGTGATTTTGGTGTGACGGCTGTGAGTAAAGGATTGAACAGAGATAGGGTGTGGGGTTTGGCGGCTGTTCTGGAAGCAGGTGGTAGAAAGAGAGAGAAGGTGATTGGAGTAGACATCTTGAGTTAGTGAAGCTTTGTTGGTTGGACACAACGAACCAGAACAGACAGAAAAAGACACTGAACTCGGAAGTTGCAGAACCAACCAGAGTTTAAAGGGTTTAATCTTTTCCCTCTCTACTTTTGTTTTATCTTTTTATGGGTTTTAAGAAACCCATCTCCATGTTTTGCTAGATTTTGTCACTAGGGTTTTGGGTAGAAACCAATTTTGATTATGGAAAACTCATAAATAAATGGTTTAATTGTTTAGTAATTTATCTTCATTGTTAGCTTGATTAATTAATATATAAATAGTAGAATTGATCATATATGCTTTCCATATGTCGTGCTTGGATTAGATTGTTTGACGGTTTATGCTCACAAATTGATATTTGATTCTTTGAAACTATATATTGGTTAGATAGCTCTACTGATTATTTATGCTTTTAAATTGATATGCCATGCTTAGTAACATTTGATGGGATACACTTTTCAATTGATAAGCAATTCTTTAGAAATATTAACTTGGAAGCGAAGGAAATTACAGTGGTAAAACAATTATTTTGGAGATTAGATGTCCTCTCTACTTGATCACATTGTATATTTTAGCTAGTTTATTTCATTATTTTCTCATTCATTAGCATTTATGAAAATCTAAAAACATAAAAGTATCATTCTTGATTAGTCAATTAGGAATGTTGATTACATTATTTCCACCGCTCCTTGTGGATTCGACCTGTATTTGAGGTTGTCTACTAGTTAGAAGCCGTGCGATTGCGGTTATTATAAATAGGGTTTCCAAATCCTATCAATTTTTGGCGCCGCTGCCGCGGAGCGGTTGTGGAATATTTTAATTAGTATCTTTGATTTTCTAATCGTAGTTTAGGTTTTTATTTTATTTATTTTTATTTTTGTATATGTTTTTATTTTTCTGTTAGGATTTTTAGTTATATTTGACTTGTTTTGTATTTTAGAATTTTATTTCAGGTACCTTTTCTGAGGATGATGACTCCTTCTCAGGAGACGTCATCTAAGATGACACTGAGGGAATATATGAATTGGTCACGACATAAGGAAGTTCTTGCTTCACCTATGGTAAGTGAAGAATCACCTCTAACGATATATGAGAAGTATTATAAACACAAACCGCTTAGTTTGGAGCAAAGATTGAGAGTTCTGTAATGCCAGAGATTATTTGCTAATGATGATCAGTCTTGTAGTGACTCTCTGTTCCATACAGAATATATAGATGACCATGTGGATAATTGTGTAGATGATTTTCCTAATTCCATAGATGAATCTATCTCACAAGATCATTCACCCGACTTAGAGGTTGTTTCTAGACCCATAGACTTCCAAAAGTTTCCCAATTTAGGGTTAAAATTGTGTGCTTCTCAAGTTTTGCTGGATCACTTTGCATCCAAATACCCAGAGGACTTGCCTGTTCCTAACACCGTCCACGAACCAATTGATATTTCTCCAATCCCAATATTATCCCCATATTATGTTCTTTATGCACTCTCAGGTGTAGTAAAAACTTAGTTTGGGGGTAATCCTCTATTTTTGATAGTTTCAGTGTCTCTGTGTTGCCATAACATAAGTGTGAAGCTGTCATTTGTAAATATTACATTTTGGGTTGATCCCCAAATTTTTCAGGTTGTTAGCGTATGGGGATCCTTTCTGTACATATCCAGTAGGTAGATTCATATTTTCTTGTTTTTATTTTCTTTTAGGTTTTTTGTTTATTTTTTATTTTTAATGTTCTTTGTTATTACTATCGTTTGATGTGTGTTACAGAGAATACTGCTTTTCTTGCGTCAATCAGGTGAAATCTTCCAATCCCTTCTCTTTGATTTATATTTCTCTCTCTTATTTATATTTATATTGCATGCCATTCTAGTTTGCACGGTTTGAAACATTGAGGACAATGTTAAATTTAGGTTTGGGGGTAGAGTTTCTGAAAATTGATGCCAATAAGAAACTCCAAAATTTAGAAACTTGTGAACTATTGAGGATGACACTAACCATTTTAGGCAGATGGAAACATAGCTTTTTTCTATAGGAATTGGTGTCCCTAGCTAAATGGTCTATTCATATCTGGATGCACTCAGGAGCATCCACATTTCAACAGAGTGAGAGTAGAAAATAAATTAGAGTGAGAGTAGAAAAGGGAATGTGTGATTTGAAATGGGATGGGTGGATATATGTAGGGTTGATTGAGAACCATTGAATAAACTAGTTGTTAGCGGTAAAATATTGGCCGCTCGGTCAACTGTAAACCACAAAAGGTTATGTTTTAAAGTAATATTATACAAACTAAAAATTATTATTAAATAAACTAAATAAACAAATTAACAATTGAATGATTAAACTAAAAATTAATACTCCCTCCGTTTCTAAAAGATAGGCAAAGTTGCTATATTTGGGTATGTCAAGAAGATATGTTTGTTTCTATTAATAGAAAGTCAAATGTTTTAAAACTACTATGTTGCCTATATAGGGACCACTCCTTTCTCCCCTTCTCTCTTTTCTTTCTCCTGTTTTTATTTATTAACCCATAAAATGACCACTTTTTCTTAAGGATAAATTGGAAAAAAAATATGAAAAAATGGTTTTAATGATTAGCTTTCTTAATTTTTGTACAAAACCAAACAAGCCTATCATTGTGAACGGAGGGAGTATTACATAGACTAAAAAGTAAGCCTTTCCTATCTTCCGAACTCGGCCCAAACAAAGATCCGTTTCATATCTTGTTTTAACATATCATACAAATTGTGGTTCTGAATGTGATTAGTCATAACCGCATAGTTCCTTGAAAGTAGCCATATGTGTGGTTGAATCTCATACCTCAAACATTGATCATCATGGTTAGTCTTATTACGTCGGGTTTTATGAACTATTGTGCAAGTAAGCATAGTCTTATGTGTTTTACGGGCACTTAAACCGCGATATGCCCCACAAATGACAGTGAACTTCCGCTTTAAAATTCCAAAATCCCGTTCCACATCCTTCCTCAAATCAATTTATCTACTGTTAAAATACCTAAATAAATGGGCCAAGTCGTCATTATGGGGATGGGAGGAGAGGTGGTGGTGGTGGTTAAGTTTGAACTAAGGTTGATCATTTTGGGTAGATTCCATCCACAAGATAATACCCATGAGTGTATACTGATTGTTGTTGACTATGAAATTTACTTGGGGGAATATTCCATACTTTAGATATTCAAACAAAGACGATTTTTTGCAAAACCTTTATGTCATTTTGTGAACCCGACCGGAAAACTAAAAAAACGTGTTATATACATCCATCATAAGTAGTAGTAACTCCAGAAATAAATGTTGGTTTGGGGTAATGACCTTTATATTGACCGGCTCAGGCACCCCATCATACCCACTGCATGCAGTCAAGACTACCTAGCATTCTTGGAAAGCTCCTATTTTGGTTTTGCTTTAATATTTTTGTAATATTGCCTCTGTTGGTTTTCGTAAATACGTTGAACCAAATGATTAATCATTATTTCGCAAAACAGTGAAAGATGCTTGTATGAAATTGTTTTTCCCAGAAGAAGGTACAAATCGTTCAAATTCGAATGTTTCCCGTAACCTCAAATCCTTAGCGTCAAAGTAACCTTTTGTTCAGGACTATGACCTTTAATATTAAGTGCATCAAATTAAATTGAGGTTGTACCTAAAAAAGCTCATTAATAATCTTTATCACCAAGCACTGGGTCATGTAGAATCGACATTGGAAATCTTCATCAGAGTACACACAATCGGGAAAAACATAATCATGTATCAGCTTTTGGTAGAACTCATCTCGCCATCGATATGTATATCTTCTTGAGAACATTTTTTTTGGATCTGAAGCTCTTGGTATCTACCTTGAATGTACCGGCATCATAGTGTTGATTAGTTCTTTATCTTCATTTGACTCATCATCCAGTTTTCGCAACATCCACACATTTGTTGTTGTGATTTAAACCGATTCATATGAATATGCATCTCTTCACCAAAGGAATCCATTGACTATGAAATACAAAGTAACTAAATTTAAGAGTTTATGAAATAAATAGGTAGATATTGTGAAATTTGTGTAAAAAATGGTGTAAATAAATTTAAATAAATGGGTGTACATATAGGTGGGGGAAATAACAGTTATCTGGAAGTAATCGTTGGTGAGTGAGAGACAGAGCAGTAGAAACCCTACCGCCAGCGACAGAGTCTTGGTCGCTGGTAGAAGAGTTTTTATCGTCCGATAGAGACTTTGTCTCTTAGGCCTTCCCACAGTGGAGAGGCAAGTTTTTTAGGCCGCATGACATAGAAAATTGAAAAATTTGCTATAGTACATAGGAACCAGCCTAAGACCATACGAAGTGAAATAAACTACACCGAGAATGAGGTTTCATAGGTATGAATTTTGTAAGTCCTTCTTTGGAAAAGTATGGACGAGGTACTCAGTTTAATTAACTAATTTGAAATATTGAGAAGAATAGTACGTTCCAATTTAGAATATTGAGATAAACCACAAAAAAAGGGTAAATAGGTCAGTTGTCCTAACAATCAATGATAATATAAGACCAAATATTATGATAAATAACCAATTTGAATATTAAAAAAATATCTCAAAGATTTTTAGGTATTAAAATAATATTTTGGTTTACTATCTTTTACACCCATAAAAAGAATTGAAGGGTTATACAACCAATTTATTACTAAGAATTTAGTATTTGATGCCTGATGGGTAGTTGTTTGGAACTGATAAGCTTTTGGTTTCTAATTGAGTCTACATGCTAGTATCCTAATTATTATCTATTATTTGGTATTTTTTGTCAAAACCCAAATAATATATTATCTATGTTTCCTTTATAAATATATATATATTTCAATTACAACTTTAATACTCCTTCCATTTCATAATACATGTTCTCTTTGACTAAGTCAAAATATTAAGGAGACCGGAGGATATCCAAAATTATCCCTATTAGATGTTATATTATTACTAAAATTAAAAATAAATATGTTTAATATATAAAATAATATATATTTGGTATTTCAATTATTTTTGGAAACTGTTAAAATGAAGATCAAATAATATACTCCTAAAATTTCTTTATAAATTCTTTTTTTCCTCCACATGATTTTGGTATCCCACCGTGAATTCATTTCGATAACTGGTTTCTTCTTTTTGGCCGCATCACTCCTAGCTTGCAAAATTGATTTAGCTAGAGAAGCAAGATAACCTAGCTTATTGTAGTCCATGGTGTTTGGATAAAAGATTATATATTCAGGAAATATAAATTTTACAAGGAAAATTAACATAGTCAAAAATACTTTTATTTTTAAAAGGAATAAAGTATAAGCAAGAATGATATTAACACATTAGTTTCCTAACTGTACAAATATTATTTAAGATTTTAAACTGAATCCTACTAAAAATAAGTTTATAAATATAAAAGATCCAATGATATATTTGAGATAATACGACTATAAACAGAAGCTGGACACAATTTTGAAACTGATGAAAATGAAATAGAGGACAAATATTAAGAAACGGAGGGAGTAAAGTAATAATAATAATCTTATATAAAAATTAATTAGATTCAAACTAAGATGAAGAAGATAAAAAGATTTTTATGAAGATATTTAATTTTTCTTCAAGGACACGACATGTACTTATATTTTAGAAAAATCGCATTTCGATCTACAAATTTATAAACCAGACCCAAAATCGTTAATATATTGATCGCAACTCTAATAATCAGTCTAGTTGTGGTTGTGGTTCCGGTATCAACCGAGCGGAATCGAACTCGTTGGTATCTCTACTTTTATAGGACCCAAAAAGATAGAACAAACCCAAATGTTTAATGAACCCATTAGTCTCTAGTGCAAACTATTTGGTCATTTACCGCATAAGGCCACATGACAAAAGGTTTGGGACTTTGACTCTTGACTAAATTTCCTTTATAGGATTTATATATTTTGTTAATTACACCGAGTTTACACTTTTAGTAAATAATTAATATAACATTCTATAAATAAGACCATTAATTGGGCTCATTAAATAAAATTCGTCCAAAATTGTATGCAGTATAATAAATGCTGACTTCTACTCTCTTATTTTTCGATATTAATTATAAATTTAGTTACATTTTTTTTAAATATTAATGAAAATTAATTGATCGATGTTAAATGGGTCAAAACCTTTATATATGCTTACAACGTGTCATTATTATCTTATAATATATATAAACTAAATAGCATAGTTTGTAACGCTAGAATTTTAAGTTCTCTAAATTAAAAAGAATATTACTTCTCTATAAATATATCACACACTCTTTTCTGTTTGATATTGTGTAGTCTTTCGTATTAGATTTTTTGTTCAACATTTTTTCTCTCATCTTCATAATTTTTTATTTCTATGTTCAATTTTTCTCCCTTTTTTTGAATTTCTACCAAGCACCAACAACCATGAATATAAACATGTTTTTATACTATAAAAACACAAAATTTAAACAAAAAATAAATGTTCGACGATATTTTGCATTAACCAAAGAGATCTTGAAACTAATCAAGTCTGCTAGCAAAAGTTCAGATTTGACCTTGAGGTCATAGGTTTGATCCCAATTTATATTCATAAAAATTCCCCTTTGCCCCATGTTCGAGTTTCTAGTACTTTTCCTTGGAATTTAGAGTATTCATCTTTATCCAGGAATGGGTATCTTTCTTCCTTCACTTAGTTAGTGAATTCCATTGATTTGTTCCAAGTATGAATTTATATTTGTGGAAATAAAGGCGAAGAGGTTCATTTTTCCAGGTTGGTGTTGGGAATATATGAATGTGGATGATGATTCAAAATAGTGTTTTTGTACTAACCGTTGTACATCATTACAACAACTTCAGCTTTGTGACGATCGACGATCTTCTTTTGTATCACAATTGTAGAAGCAATTAATATTTGATGACTAACGCTTATGATTCTTTTAAAAGAAATTCCCCGCTTGCTGTTGAACCAAAGGGAGTGTTGTTTGTGATGTAGCAGAAAATTAATGAGTGAATGTGCTTGATTGGGTTAGATAAAATTTTGGTTGAGACATAATTTGTCTTGTTTTGGACCATCTATTGTTGTTTGATCATTCTTGTACAATAAATTGTTTAACCAACACTAAGTTTGGTACAAAAACTTTCCAATAAATATTAAGTTACAAAGTCTTACACGATTTTACATGATAAATGCGAGATCCATATTTATTTATACTTAAACAACAAAATTTAATTAGTCAATATATGCAACTTTTATGGGTTACAACTCACATTTCCAAAAATTCTCTTTTTTGCATGATCGATGAACTTGGGCATCCATAAACCAACACCTAAACGTTCTTGGTAATGATGACAATGTGGACGGGTATATAGACGTGGTAGCTCAATCCCATTCCTTGTCCAACTATCAATTTTCTCCCTGTAACACCCCAAAATTCGGATCACGGATTTACCCAAATTATAAGTGTTACGGTCGGCAACAAAATTAAAATCTATTTCCTTCGCTTTAATTTAATGCTTTCATTTGATACCCAGGCCTACTTAGCATATTTTAAGGAGTTCATATCAACCAAATATGTAGAAGAAACAAAAGTAACAAAATAGAAGGGATGCGAAGTAATACACAGCAAAAACATTGAACAAAAAGTTGCAGAAACATGTCTCTGACATCCTGCTTTGGAGAGGCTTTACAGACTTCGTTAAAAATTCGAATTTGACGTTTGACCCCAATTTAGAAACTAAAAAGACTCATCTTTCATTTGCAATTGTAAAATCCAAATTCCAAGTTCATTTGGTCTGTGAAAGTGTGTGCAAAAAGTGTACAGAACTGTGTTCCTACAGTTTTCAGATCTAAGGTGCTGGATGGCGAAGACCATATATCCTAAACGATAAGTTGAAATATCAATCCCTTTGAACCCATTATAGAAGAGACATATATGAACATTTCCCATCAAGAAAAGGTCGCCTAAATCCCTACCCAATGGTGCCAGTTTCGCAGACAACATAGTGCAGTTAATGTTGTCACAAAAAAAATATGAGATTTTCAACTATAATGTTTCGAACTAACTTACGAAATACAATTATCCATAATTAAATCCTTTAATATCAGCAAATGAGCTTCTAAGAAGTAATACATGTGTCTAAGTCTCAAACATTCATACTTTTAAGTAAAAATACCAAAATACATGGAAATAAAACAAGAAACAATGCACACTTAAACTAACGACTTCTCACTTGCTTCGATAAAATCTGCAAAACGTCAATTGGAGTGAGATGAAGTCTCAATATGCATACTTTCCCATCCTCAAATTGATGCGCAAGAAACTCGATAGATCAAAGAAAATATATATAATGAAACAACGATAAAACTTCGAATAATTGAAAATTCAATCAACTAATAAATCACAATATTAATGAGGTTTCCGACAAGTCATTTAATTTAGATTTCAATACATTGAGTTCACGACACGAATCACCTTGGTTCGTACACCCACCTATCATTTCACTTGACACGGACAGTCACCATCGATGGTCGGGAACATAAGTTCCCATATGGAGATCATTACCCATTTCACTCTCAGGGACATTACCCGTTGCTAAGAGGAAACCAAGTTCCAACTAGCAAAAGACATGAACTCAATAAGTTTTATTCATAAATCTCATTCATAATCACCTCGTATAAAGATCATTTATAAAAGAACTCAGCTGATTTCTTAATCGAAAGAAACAGACAACCAAGAATTCATTAACAAGAACTATATTGTTTAAGCATACGAAGTTTACTGCCCTTTTCAAAAATCAGCATATACACACATTTGAAATCAGTATATACATGAAACAAAATGAGCAAATCATTCACTATCATAAAGTGACAAAATAAAGGGATAACCTAACAAGGAATTCTGCAAATTTATGAAAAAGGAATTGGTGTTCTTTTAAGCATTTCTAGAAGCACTTACAACACCTAAAGAGAACATTGAAAACAATCATTTTAAAACCCTAATTTTCTTCCCTTCTCAGTACCAAAACATTCTTATTCATGATGACTAAACCATTAGTTCAATTCAGATTAGCCAAATCGAAAACAAACCACATCACAATCATGGAATTCGAATCTCAATTAAAATTACACAAGTAAGGAAAATTCTAAAAGAAAATGAGTAGTAAACCTACCTCAAATCTGTTCAATCCTAACTATTGTGAAGGGGTAAAGCCTAGTTTCCTAACTTGGGCATTAAACTAGAAGTATGTCAATATATTATGTTTCCTAGTTTGTTGTAGTTTCCTTGTTTGTTAGTTTCTCTTGTATATATACACCAATTGTAACCTATAGAGAACAGAAATAAGAAATATCTTTTTCACAAAATTTATTATGGTATCAGAGCCAAAACCCTAAAGTTGGATTTTTGGTTCTTGAGAAGTTTAGTGATTGATTACAGGTTGTTACATGTTGATTACAAGAATGGAAAAGAAACAAACTTCTATATTTGGTACTGAAAAAGACAGGGTAAATTGTCCTTTTTATTTCAAAACTGGTGTTTGTAGACATGGTGATCGTTGTTTACGACTTCATACTAGACCTTCAATTAGTTATACTATTCTTCTCTCTAATATGTATCAGAGACCTGATATGATCACTCAGGATCCTCGTCATATTTAACAACATTTTGATGATTTCTGTGAAGATATATTCGAGAAGCTGAGTAAGCATGGAGAGATTGAAAGTATTAATATCTGTGATAACTTGGCTGATCATATGGTGGAGAATGCTTATGTTCAATTTCGAAAGGAAGAACATGCTGCTAATGCACTTAAAAACTTGATTGGAAGGTTTTATGCATGGCATCCTATTATTGTTGATTTCTCGCCTGTGACGGATTTTTGTGAAGCTACTTGTAGACAATACGAAGAGAATACATGTCATCGAGGTGGATATTGTAACTTTATGCATCTAAAAAGGACAAGCAGGGAATTGAGGAGTGCTGGAGCTAAGGAAGGTAGTGAAGAGAGAAGGGACAAAATTAGTAACGTGTATATTCATTTCAGAAAGGAAGAACAGTCAGATTCTGGAAACAAGGGTGAAAACACTGACTGGATAGTTGATTCTGGTGCATCGCATCATATGACAGGTTTCTTGGAACTAATGACTAACGTGTGAGACATTGAGGCATGTCCGGTTGGGTTCCCAAATGGAGATACTACGATGGGTACCAAAGAAGGAACTGTAAACCTTGGAAGGGGTCTTACATTGACTAATGTTTTGTTTGTTCCGACGTTAAATTGTAATTTAATTTCTGTAGGCAAGCTTCTTACTGATAAGAAATATTTTGTCACTCTAACTGATAAGCTATGTGTTATACAGGGTTGCATCTCGAGGACGTTGATTGGACTGGGTGAATATCGGAATGGGAATATATTGCGGGGTGTGACAGCGGTGCAGATACACAAGGTGCACCGGAAGGAGAGTGTAGAGATGTGGCATCGGCGCTTAGGTCATCCCTCGTATGGAGTAATAGGAACTTTGTTGAAGTCAGATGTTAGTAAGGAGAATAAAAAGTCTTTTGAGATTTGTCTTCGGGCCAAACAGACTAGGGATACTTTTCCTCTAAGTTCCAATAAGGCTAGTGCGATTTTGATTTAATACATTGTGATTTATGGGGTCCGTATCACGTGCCATCCTCTTATAGTGCAGTGTATTTCTTAACTATTGTTGATGATTATTCTAGAGCTGTGTGGATTTATTTGCTTGCTGAGAAGTCTGAGGTTGCAGGAGTGTTAAAAGATTTTTGTTCAATGGTTGATCGTCAATTCGATGCGCGTATTAGAACTTTGCATAGTGATAATGGAACCAAATTTACATGTTTGAAATCTTATTTTCGCGAGAATGGTATAGTGTTTCAGACTTCATGTGTAGGTACAACTCAGCAGAATGGGCGTGTAGAACGAAAACATCGTCATATTTCGAATGTTGCACGAGCGTTACGGTTCCAGGCAAATCTGCCTATTCGGTTTTGGGGAGAGTGTATGTTGGCTGCTGGTTATCTGATTAATCGAACACCCTCATCGGTATTAGGAGGAAAAACTCTGTATGATTTGTTGCTACATCGGAGTCCCAGTTTGGATGCGATTCGTGTTTATGGGTGTTTATGTTTTGCTCGGGTCAAAGAAAATGATAAATTCGCTCCTCGAAGTAGAAAGTGTATCTTTGTCGGATACCCGTTTGGTAAAAAGGGTTGGCGGCTATATGATCTCGATAAAAATATTTTTTTTGTGTCTCATGATGTTGTTTTTAGTAAGGGGGAGTTTCCGTTTGGTGCGTCTGCCGTGAAACCAATTCAGAATCGTGATCAGCGTTCAGAGAACGATGAATTGATTGTAGAAAATGATGTCTACTTAAGTGATCATGTAGTCAACAGGAAACAATTAAATGATGTTGAACTCGGAGTCAACAGTAGACAACTTATAAACGAGACAGAGATTCAGCCGTTTAGAAACGTGAATTATGACAACAACTTACATTGTGGGTCTAACACGGACATCAGCTTACCTTGCAGATTACAACAGGTTGTAGAGCAAGCCGTTCAGACTGTCAGTCCTGGTGATTCTGGCGTGAACGAGACAGCAGGTCGTAGAGCAAGCTCATACGGGAACGGGACAGCAGGTGGTGGAGCAAGCTCAAACGTTTAGACGATGACTTCTACACCTAGCACTTCAGCACCTGGCGTCAACAGGAGTTCAACACCTGGCGTCGGCAGTTCAGATGATTCTGACATTAATACTCTACAGTTTGGATCTTCTGAAACAAATATCTCGACTATTTCCTATATGGGTAAACAGTTTTCGCGTGTTCGACGTCCACCAGTTCGTTTGAATGATTATATTTTTCACACCGCCCATTGTTACACTACGCCGTGTCATGATCCTATTTCACCTTCACTCACTCCTCCAAAGTCCTCAGGTACTCCGTATCCCTTAGCTCATTATGTTAGTTGTGATAAATTCTCTTTGTCGCACAAGCGTTTTTTGACTGCTATTACTGCAGAAACGGAACCAACTAGCTTTTCTGAGGCTATTAAAAATCCGAAGTGGCGAACGGGTATGAAAGAAGAAATACATGCTTTAGAAACTAATGGGACATGGAGCATGGAGAAGTTGCCTCCCGGAAAGAAGACAATTGGATGTAAATGGGTTTATAAAATCAAATATAATTCAGATGGTTCCATTGAGAGACACAAGGCTCGGTTAGTTGTTTTGGGAAATAATAAAAAGGAAGGGATTGACTATAAAGAGACGTTTGCTCCGGTTGCTAAAATGGTGACAGTTCGAGTGCTTTTGGCACTTGTTGCATCTAAACAGTGGGAACTTCATCAAATGGATGTGCGTAATGCTTTTCTTCATGGTGACCTCGCTGAAGAGTTTTACATGCGTCCTCCACCATGTTTTTCAGGTACTTCTCCTGGTATGGTATGTCGATTGCGTAAGTCTCTGTATGGTCTTCGTCAAGCACCTAGAAATTGGTTTGCTAAGCTTCGTTCTGCCTTGATTTTGTATGGGTTTACTCATTCCTACTCTGATTATTCACTTTTTACGTATAAGCGACATGATATTTTTCTAGTTGTCCTGGTTTATGTTGATGACTTGATTATTGCTGGAACTCACTCTGATAAGATTTATTCGTTTAAACGTTATTTGCATACTTGCTTTTACATGAAGAATCTTGGAAAATTGAAGTACTTTCTAGGATTGGAGGTGGCGCGTGGTTCACAGGGGATTTTCTTATCTCAGCGCAAATATGCCCTTGATATTATTGCAGAGACCGGTTTATTAGGAGCTAAACCAGTTTCTTTTCCTTTAGAACAGAACCATGGATTGGCAGTTGATGAAAGTGCACTTATGAATGATCCTGAACAATATAAACGATTGATTTCGCATCTTATTTATCTAACTATTACACGTCCTGAACTTTGTTACTCGGTGCATACTTTGGCTCAGTTTATGCAGTCTCCTCGAGTACGCCATTGGGAAGCTGCTTTACGTGTTGTTCGCTATTTGAAAGGACAACCTGGACAGGGAATTTTACTTCGTACAGATTCTGATCTGCGTGTGACAGGTTTTTGTGATTCTGATTGGGCGAGTTGTCCTTTAACTCGTCGCTCACTAACTGGTTATTTTATGTTTCTTGGTTCTTCGCCAGTCTCGTGGAAAACTAAGAAACAATTGACCGTATCTCGGTCATCTGCGAAAGCCGAGTATCGATCCATGGCAACAGCGACTTATGAACTGAAATGGTTAAAGGGATTGTTACGATCTTTCGGTGTTTCGCATTCTTCTCCCATGCGGCTTTATTGTGACAGTCAGGCTGCGCTTCATATTGCTGCAAATCCAGTTTTTCATGAGCGTACTAAGCACATAGAAATGGACTGCCATTTTATTCGGGATGCTATTACAGACGGTCTTATTTCTACTCATTATGTTCGTACAGGAGACCAGTTAGCTGATATCTTTACTAAGGCGTTTGGAAGAAAACAATTTGATTATCTTCTTGGCAAGTTGGGTGTTCGTAATCTGCACACTCCAACTTGAGGGGGAGTATTGTGAAGGGGTAAACCCTAGTTTCCTAACTTGGGCATTAAACCAGAAATATGTCAATATATTATATTTCCTAGTTTGTTAGTTTCTCTTGTATATATACACCAATTGTAACCCATAGAGAACAGAAATAAGAAATATCTTTTCAAAAATTTATTACTAACTAGCAATTTTCCTTAGAATTCTTCTCGTCTCTTCTTCTCAAACTCTAAGACAATCTCTGATATATATACACACGATCCTTACGTTTAAGTTTCCATTTCAGTTTCTTAATACATGACCCTTCTACTTCTTCGCATTTATTTGATGTTTTTAATTTCATTTCTAAAATTTATGTAAGTGATGGCTATTCCCACCCCATCTTACTAGCACTCTGATGGGTGGAACAAGATCTAATCAAATTCTTAGCTTTACTACGATCAGGACTTCGGAAAATATTCGAAGCAAGTGTCACGCATCGACAAACTATAAATTAAAAATATACAACCATACTAAAAAAATACAGAAACATAACAAATAAAATAATAGGATCAAACTTCCCATTTAGTCTAAACTCAACAAAATAAAAACAAATAATTAACCTTTGGTAGAAATCCGAACAAAAAAACATATAAAAAGGGGCAAAGGAAAATACAGGGCATTACACTACCATTATCTATAATTGGATTCCGTATGGTATTTCCGTACTTTAATCAGTGTGGGTTGGGGATAAAAGGTGGGGTGATGAAATTTTCAAATCTTCCATTTCTTTTTTGATATAATTAATTAAAAATTATTGTGTATAATATCACTATTATTATCGATGGTCTAATATTATCCAATTTTAAACGCAAAAATTATATCATATAAATTACATATGGTATCTTAGTTTTCTAATTGATCTAAAATACGATATATCAAATGATAATCAAATATAAAAAATACATTTTAAATTTTAAATTATACTTCCGTTTCAGGAAAAAAGTTACTTTTTCTATTTGCACAATTGTTAAGGCAAGATGAGAGAGAATAACTTTTGTAATTTATTTCCAAATTTACCCTAACAAAAAATTTAATACTACATATATCTTTATAATGAGAATAATAACATTTCTTAAAATAACAAGGTAATTTTGAAAGTTTGTTATATTGAAAATGAAAGTAACTCTTTTGTTGGAACAAAAATTTAAAGAGAAAGTAACTCTTTTCCTGAAACGAAGGGAGTATCATCTAGGAATATGGCCCTTATACGCCTTACTGATATACTTTCACACTTTTTATTGATGTAGTTTTGATCTCATGTAATGATGCAACCCATCACATTTATTCGATCATATATGAGGATGTATAAAATGCCCGGATTATACTATTTGCTGTACTTTGTCAAAACCTAAATAATTTCTTACCTTTTCTTCTTCTTCATAAATTTAATTTTTAACTAGAACTTTAATAAACCTTGCTAAGACCTATTTCAATCATTGGAGGCCCACTCAATAAATTAAAATAAGATAATTTTAAAATAATTTTAAATACCCTTTATCCACTTATTTTTATTAATATCTAATGTATCTTTGATTAAATAATGTTAATTAATCATGTTAACTGTTAATTAACTGTGTTAGATGTAAAATTAATTTATGTTTGTGAAACTTCAAAACATGAATTTTTTTGAGAAATTTTGAATTTGTTTTAAGAACATAAAACTAGAATAGGTGGATACGATGGCACATATATGCCGATACTGGATTGGTGTTCTTCGTCCACGAATAACACTAGAAATCAACGGATATTGGTTGATATATATATCGATTATAAATAAACCATCCTGAAAAATGGTTAACAAGAATCTCTCGATTTGAATGTTCATATCGAACGATTATAGCCTAAAAACCAGCATAATAAATTGACATTTTCTTAACTAGGAATCAATCGATATGAATGTCCACATTAGGGCTGTACATGGTAACGGGTTTTCACGGAAACCCGGAAAAACCGAACCGAATAGGGCAAAACCGATGCGATCCAAACTGTTTGTTAATGGAACGATTATGGAAAAAAAGTATGGAAACCGGTAGTCACGGTTTCGGTTTTGGTTTAGCCAAAAACCGAACCGCTATGCCATGGAAAACCGACTATTTAGGACCGTTGATCTAGATTTTGATAGATCTATCTAAACCCTTCGGTACCCTTGATATATAAAGTCAATGTCATACCCTAAATCCTAATCCTCTTTCATTTTTCAGCAACATACTTCCTTCGCCTCCGCCTCCACCAGCTTTTCATTCTCCATTTCTACCTCGCTGAGTTTCTTCTGAATCAACACTTTATTCTTCTCTAACTCACTGACTTTCACTCTCAGATTCTTGGATTCTTTATCCTGAACATCGAGTTTCTTATGAATCAACATTTCATTTTTCTCTAACTCACTGATTTTACCATTCAGATACTTGGATTCCTTAACCTGAACATCGAGTTTCTTCTGAACCGTTTCCATTTCAGAAGCAACTTCTCTTTCACGAACAAGATCTCCATTAAGTAGATCCACAGATTTCTTCAACTTGTTGATTTCATCTTGCATTTCAGATTTCTCTTGTAAAACACCATCACCAGGAACCAATCAGTGAATCAGCAATCACTAATCAGGTATGATGTATCATGAATTTTGTGTCTTTATTAATCTTCGTTTATTATGATATTACGTGTTAGATTAATGGAGATTTTGTTTTATTTTGGCAATTTTTATTTACGCTTTACAGTGAAGCGGCTGGTGAATGGTGATGAATCGTTAAGACTCATGCAACTTCTTAAGGGTATATTTTCACAAACCCTAAATCTATTTATCTTCTTTGTTGTTATGTATTTTCAAAAAAAAATATATTCTTATCTGAGGTTTCTTTATTAATTAGTTTTTTCTTATTTGTCATTCTTTGTTGTAAAAATGGTGTGCTTTGCTTTTTATGTAGCTTTGATTTTCAAATCTGATTGCTCTAATTATGTAGCTTATTGCTTTTTATGATTTGTCAACAATTTGTATCTTATGATTTGTTACTGAATTGTAGTTTGTTGGTATGGTAGTTTCATTGGGTTTAGTTGATTCTGATTAAATTCCGATTACTGCATTTTCTGTGACATTAGGTTGGTTGTCCAACAATCAGTAATCACCTGTACTTACTGCATTTTCTTGTAGCATTGACTGCACAGTAACTCAACTCCAAGACCTTAGTTTGTCGCTTAATTTCGCTGGCTTGTGCTTGACCTGTGGAGGATGATGAGGATTAATGTAATTGTGGACCTGTGGTACAAAGGTATTTCATTTTTTTCATTTTTTCTTTCTCTCTAATAGTAATTTTTACCTAAAGTTGTTGGTTATTTGGAGCTTTTTTTGAACAACAAAAACATGATTTCTTTTTTAGCAGCGACAACAATTTTTGAGCAGCAGCAGCAGGCAGGCAGCAGTTTCAGCAGCAGGCAACAGCATCCAGCAGCAATTTCATGAAGAAGAATGTTGTTTTTTGTCTTTAAGAATGGATTTTTTGGATGTGTTTGTGTTCTAAGATTGTTGGAATTTTATTTGTTTGAATTGCTTAAATGTCTGCAGGAATTTAATGAAGAATGAATTTAATTATTATTTTTTTTGTTTTTTTTTTGAATTTTGCACTGTCAGTTTCACGAAACTGACACAATCAACCGGTTAACCGAAACCGGCTGGAAAAAACCGAAACCAAGAGAAAACCAAGTAAAACCGAACCGGCGGTAAACTGAACGGTTATGGAAAAATAATTGGAAAACCGACTATGTCGGTTTCAGTTTTGGTTTGGCACAAAACCGAACCGAAACCGGCCATGAATAGCCCTAGTCCACACCAACCAATTGTATCCTAAAAAATCAACAAATATTTTTTTTATTTCTTTTAACCAGAATCGGTCGATATAAAATGTTCATATTGAACGATTAAGTGTTCATGTTCTTCAATAACGAAGAACATCAAACTAGAATCGGCCGATGTGTATTTTGCATATCAGCCGACTGTTCAGAATCGGCTAATGTGAACATTCATATCGGTCGATCCTGGTTGAATCCATAAAACCAAAATTTCCAAAATATTTCAACTTTAAATGTGTGAATCAATCAAAAACCTAATTAAGAGGAATGGGTTGATAGAAAAGTACATGCGAGAGTGGAATTGAAATAGATTTTGCTTATGCTTTTGAGATTTAATAGTGGAAGTAATTTAGTAGTTTCACCCTTTTTAAACACTTCTTATCCCCTCATATAAGTGGGCACAAAATTTGATAGATCTTAAACTAACTAGATTGATAAATTAATAAAAAAATTGATTTTATATGAAAAAAGATTAGATTCAAACCAAACGAAGAAGATATAAATAATTATGAATCCTGAACAGGTACCTAGATTTTTACAAATTTAATTCAATTTATAAATTTATAAATTATAAATTTATAAATCAGGACCGAAATCATTAACACACCGAGCCCAACTCTAATAACCCATTTGGTTGCAGTTCGGTAACAACCTATCGGAACCGAACTCGTTGATACCTCCACTCTTATGGGACCAAAAAAAACTCTAAATTTTTAATAGGTGTTAAATTTGTCAAAGATCTAAACCCAGTGGCGGAGCTAGCCTATAGCAAATGTGAGTAGTTGCCTACCAAGACCAGCTGGCTCCCAAATTTTAAATTTGAGTTTTTTAGCCTTTTGTCACGGACCGGAAAATTCCGCCTCTGGCGCTATGCGCTGGGCAGGCCAGAACTTCCCGATGCGCGGTTTGAAAGATAGTAACCGGGCCTTAAAGCTTCGCTTCTCGCTAGGCAACTGCAGGTCGATTTGTCTTTACAAGCATGCTTTGCAAGCATGATACTCGAAACCTAGTTTCCATACCGTTCCAATTCACCCTTGTTCTGCAAAGGGTACAAGGCCACTAAAACCAATGGGGAATGCCTTTGGAAAACATCACATACTTACGAGCATTTTCCAGGCCTAACTTATGCCTTGCGCTAGCCCCTAGGCCATTTCAGGCCTATTTTTCGCTTCATCAACTCTGCTTCGACTAAGCGTTGGGTGCATGCACCGATCTTGCTCTTGCTAAGACTGCAACAACCAGGCATATTACGTTCATACCATATGTATTGATAGGAAGTATGAACATCCATCAAATTGAATGCAACTACCTCATCAAATGTGACAACAATAATCTCTTGACTCGGCATTGCCGAGCCAGATGATACGAGTTATCATAATGTCGCAATCACCTCTAAGTTAGATGATATAAGCGACAAGGTGCTGCACCTTAATGCATTGCATTGCGGATGTGATAAGTGTGTAAACACGACAATCTACGTCTTAATTTACATTTATTAGTTCTCTATTTTGTACATATTGATGGTTTTATTTAGTTTTGCAGTTTTTAATTAATAAAGCTCGGTGTCCAGAAAATCACGGTATTATGCCCGTAAAGTGGATGGAAATTCAGATGCTCGGGGTGTGCGGTTGGAATATAAATTAACTCTCAAAATGGAAAGCTATCTTTTGTAGGCCTGAACACGGTAACGGTTTTCCACGGAAACCCGCCAAAACCGAACCGAATTGGCCAAAACCGAATCGGACCGTTTACTAATGGAACGGTTATGGAAAAAAAATGTGGAAACTGGTAGTCACGGTTTCGGTTTTGGTTTGGCCAAAAACCGAACCGTTATACCATGGAAAACCGAGTAATTAGGACCGTTGATATAAATTTTGATGGATTTAATCTACACCCTACTTTACCCTTCATATATAACCTTTCTTCTCTAACCTAATTCATTTCTCTTCTCATTTTCTCAAAAGAACCCTAGCCTCCTCCGCCTCCACACCACGCTCCACCTCCAGCAGCAGTTTGTAGCTTCTCCACCTCTAATCGAATCGAACCAACTTGTTTTTCCTCTTCTCCTCCTTCTCAAAGCCTTTGGATGTTTGAGAAAGGTTTTCATATTTTCCTTAGAAGAAGAAGAATCAGAGAAGAAGAAGAA
The DNA here is from genome assembly GCA_023531435.1 of Papaver californicum. Classification (NCBI taxonomy): domain Eukaryota; kingdom Viridiplantae; phylum Streptophyta; class Magnoliopsida; order Ranunculales; family Papaveraceae; genus Papaver; species Papaver californicum. Next base: position 362,373 of record JAJJMC010015859.1, on the reverse strand, counting down.
AGGTTAGTTCTCTCTCTTCTCCCTTTTCCTCCCTGGTTTTAGGTTTGGTATTTCGATTTCTTCCTTTGTTTGTTTTTCTTCATCATGATTTATGTATTGATTACATTTTTTTTCTTCTTTATTTTCGTAATCGTTTTTGAAAATTAGGGTTTCGGGCCTACGTTTTTCAAGATCTTGTTGAGTAGATTTAATGATTTAGGTTTGGGTTTCTTGATTCTGTACAAGATTACTACATGTGTTATATGTTAGATCATCTATTGCTCTTGTTGTAGAAATTTACGAAATGTTTATAGTTTTTTAAATTGACTCAATTTGTCTCCAATTTTAGTGAGATTGATTGTAATTTGGGTTTCGATCCAACTACTGGTGGAGTTAAGAAGCCCCACAGATACCGTCCTGGAACTGTTGCTCTTCGGTAAAGCTTCTTCCGTCTTCTTGTTTAGTTTTTTCTGTTGCTCCAATAGTTTTAATTTCACTTTTTTTATTTTTAATTTTCACTTTTATTGTGTTAATAACAGTGAAATCCGTAAGTACCAGAAGAGTACTGAACTGCTGACCAGCAAGCTTCCATTCCAGAGGCTTGTTCGTGAAATTGCCCAGGACTTCAAGGTATAAAGATTTTGTACACTGTTCTTGAATGCTTAGTTTGATTAAATTGGTTTGATTACTTAGAAGTAACTTCTGATCAGGTATGAATTGTATGATGTTAAGGTTTTAATTATTTTTCTGTTTTTTTTGTAAAAGACTTCTGATCATGTATGATGTTAGGGTTTAGTTTGATCTACATATATAACATCTTTATCACTTCTATTTGATTTGTAGTTATTGTCTTAAAGGTAAAAGGAAGATCAATATCAAGAGAAAAAGTTGAAGGTAAGTATAAACAATATTGATCATTTTTCTTAATTCCTAAAGAAATTGAAAAACCTGATAAAATACCTGTTTTTGTTGATACTTTTTATTGGGGGTTCACTATTCAGGTATGATGATGGGTATTTAAGTATTGGGGTTCACTGTTCAGGTATGATGTTAGAAACTTAGAATAGTTGTTCTATTTTTTTTCTTGAGTTTAGGTTTCATGTGTAACAGGTCTGATTTGCTGGGTATTTAATGGGTATTTAAGTTTAGGTCTATTTTTTTCTTGAGTTTAGGTTTCATGGGTATTTAAGTATTGTGGTTCACTGTACGTTTGATTTGCTATCTACAGGTGTAACCGGTCTGAAGGTGACTAAATTCTGTTAACATTGGTAAGTCTGATGTTCTTTATTTCTATGTTTTTGATCTTCTGTGGATAAGTGCTAGCTTGTGATTACTTATTACTTAGAACTTCTTTATTATACTTGACTTGATATATTGGTAAGTCTGATGTAACAGTAAGTCCTGTTCTGATGTAACATTGTATATTGGCACCATGGAACTTTGTTGTACAGAGATTAATGAACAAGGGTTTCATTTCAAGTAGTATTGTTCCTCTTCTGATTAAAGTTGGTTTTGTGCAGGCTTTCCTCAAAGCTCAAGTGAAGGAGAGGTTTTAACTTTCAAGTAGTACCTGCTACAAAGATGGAAGATACAGATTCTCAATCAACTCCAGGCAGCAGACAGTAACAGGCAGCAGCAGGCAGCAACAGGCAGCAGCAAACCCGCTGCAGCAATGCTGAAATTGCTGAAAATTCATTTTTGGATGTGTTTGTGTTCTACAATTGCTGAAATTTTATGTGTTTGTGTTCTAAAATTGCTGAAATTTTATGTGTTTGGATGGTTTAATGAAGAATGATTTTTTTATTATTTTTTTTGATTTTTTTTTTAAATTTTTCATTGTCAGTTCCACGAAACTGACAGAATCAACCGGTTAACCGAAACCCGCTGGAAAAAACTGAAACCGAGAGAAAACCGACTAAAACCGAACCGACGGTAAACGGAACGGTTATGGAAAATTATTTGGAAAACCGACTTTGCCGGTTCGGTTTTGGTTTGGCACAAAACCGAACCGAAACCGGCCATGTACAGCCCTAATCTTTTGGGGTCCACTGGGGTTGACATCATATAATGGGAATAATTTCCACCTTTGGAAATTTAATTTGCCTTGTGTACAAGATTTGGAGGATTAATAAAATATCTTCTACCTATGGAAAGGAAGAAGAGGCAATCTCATAAAGAAGGAAGACAATAAAGTCATTAGCTGGAAATCCACATATATTCCATTTATCGCATAAATCTTATTATACTAATTAAATGAAAATATTGGGGAAATATATATTTGGAAGACTTGTGTATATAAATAGTGGTGGAAGTAGATGGAAGAGGGGAGTTCAATTTCTAGTTCAAAGGAGCAAGTAGTTTTAATTTTTCTTTTTTTCTTTTCTTCTCTATTTGTAATGGGTAGCTAATCTCTCCGCTGGGGTTAAAGATGAATTCAAGATTATTATGTAAGAAACTCATACTTTTATATTTAATTTACCTTTTCCCTTTATGAATGGTTTAATTGATTTATTAATTTCTTTCATATGGTCCTTTAGCTTGGTGTTGTATTGATTAATTATTTGTCAAGCGAAAGAAATTATACATTTAACTTAAGAAGTTTTAGCCGCAACATTTTCCAAGGCGTAAAATTGTTTGGTCCTAAATCGTCTTGAGTTATATTTAAAATGAGAGTTTTGCATAATAAATTGATGGATTCCGAAAACCCTAGTGTCTTTCGACTTGTTAGTTTAATAATTTATTTTTATTTACGTTTTATTTGTTTATTTTTATTATCAACTACAGTACTTAATTAATTAATTAAAAGTTAGAAATTACAATTTTGAAATCTATGAGAAACGAACCGTACTTGCATACTGTCTCATCGACAGCCGTGCTTTTGCGGCATAATTTTAAATCATATCAGGTTGCCTACATACCCAACCCGTACCTCGAAGGGATCAAGCATGATCGTAGTTCATCCAGATAGAGACAAGCAACTTAAACCTATTAAGGCAAAGCCAACATCGATTCCAATTTCGTTGCAAGGCCAAAGGCCAAGCTAAGCCTAGTCCGCATCGGCCAATGAACTTTAGCAAAGTATGCACAGGCTTGTGCATAACTATCTCTACTTAACATGCATAATGCATTCTCGAGTACGAAACACGGATAAATGAGGCTTTCACATAATTCAAGCTAGCTCGGGTAAGCTTCCTGAATTTCCAAACAACACCTCATCCCTATATATGTCTTATTAGCATTTCTACAAGTGGATATAAGGAGGGTAGATGACATCCATCTACTGCACTTTCTAGTGATGCATTCTCGAGTATGCATCACGGCATAATAGTGCCTTAGCACTATGATGCGCTCTCGGGTATGCAACATAGGGTTAGTGATGCATTCTTAATCATGCATCACGGCATAATAGTGCATTAGCACTATAATGCATTCTCGGGTATGCAACATTGGGTCAGTGATGCATTCTCAATCATGAATCATGGCATAATAGTACATTAACACTATAATGCATTCCCGGGTATGCAACATTAATTTCCAACCAACACCTCCTCCATATATATGTTTTATTACCATTTATATAAGTAAAGATAAGGAGGGTTAGGGGCATTCATCGACTGCACTTTTTAGTGATGCATACTCGGGTACGCATCACGGCACAATAGTGCCTCATCACTATGATGCGTTCACGGATACGTGTCAAGGCCATTTGTGCCTATCCCGGGTAAGGGTTATTTTTGATTTGTGATGCATTCTCGAGTATGCATCACATATAATAGTGCCTTAGCACTATAATTCAAGGCCAATGCATCCACACTCTGATGCATTTCTAAGTAAGCTTTATAAGCGTAGGATGAAGCTTCATCCCATGCCATGACGCATCCCTGAGTAAGCGTCATGCGAAAATTACGGGTGTTCCACCTTTGGTTGCCCCCTTGAAATTTTTTTATTCTTTTTGGATCTCCTTCCCGATAATTTTAATTCATGGCTTAATTGGGGGATTATAGAATTAATAGGGGGCTATGCCAAATTTATCCACACACCAAAAATTATAGGGGATCAAATGGTGGTGGAAATACTATTTTACCCTTCCCCTAATAATTAAATCTAAAATCCTAATACCTTTAAACTTATCATCCCCTTTTATTTTAAAATCAAAACCTAAAATCATTTACCCTTTCCTCTTCTCCTCTTCCTAAAGATCCTTATTTCTCCTTTAAAAAAAAATCAATTTTGTAAAGGTCATCATGGTCCCAAATCTTAGACCATGACGACTTTTCATATGCATGTTAAAGTTATGAAAAATCGTCATTTTTTTTAATTTTCGACCATGACGATCCTTACTGGTTTTTTAGGGTCTATTTAGGGTCGCATCGGTTTTACCTAAAACCATGCCGACCCTATTATATAATCTGTGACGACCCTTCGATAAACCATAACGACCTCATAATCTAATTGGGTCGTCATTATCTATTGGTGTCGACCATGACGACTCTAACTCACCCAAATAATGGCAGATTAGAGTCGTCATGGTTTAGAGTGTGAACCGATGCAACCCTATCACACTAAAACATCCAGGAAAAAGTGAAGATGATATAGTTAGCGTTGTCATGGTCTATTTTTATCGACCATGACGATTTTTCATAGCCTGGTAAATTTACAGGTAAGGGTCATCAGTGTTGAATGTTATGACCATGACGAACTTTGCAGGATCGTCGTGGTAGTAGCCTCACGACCATGACGACCCTTACACTGTGTATTTGCTTTCCCATAATGATTCGACGATTTTAACAAAAAATTCGACCATTAGTAAGCTATTGGTAGTTAACGTTGAGTGTCTTGAGTTATGGGTTTTTCATTTTTTTCCCCTCCAAAAGCCCCTCTTCTTTTCTAGTCATAAAAAAATAATCTCTAACTTTAATCTTAACCATAATCTATATAACTAATCTAATCTATTAATTAATTAATTAAACTAATCATGTATTAGGGCTAATTAAATAGGTCAGTTTAACCATTTATAAAAATATATGCCTAAGGAATTCTAGGAATTACTTTTAGATGATCCAATTCTTTTTTTCCTAAAGCTCCTATTAATTCCATAAGCCTCTAATTAAGCTAGGTTTTAATTCCTAGCTCAGCGCCTGTCGAACCCATGACCTCTAATATTCCATGCAACGTATTGAGTGGCTCCAGCCTCATTTGCCTTCTACACGCGCTTCTGAATATCACCCTCAGACCTTAGTCCACTCACAAAATAAGGCGCCTATTTCTGATTAACCAACCAAATTTTATAAAACCAAACAAAATCTCTCCAAAATCGCCTAATCCATACACTCCCCATCAACATCGCCTTCTTCCTTAATGATCTCTAAACACCAATCAATGTCTTTTCTGTCATCCCAAACTATCCCTTTCTCTTTTTTCTCTCTCTTCTCTCTGTTTCTGTCATTCTCTTCTCTGTAACTCTGGGGGCTCTGAGAGAGATTACACCAACAAAAAAAACTCATCAATCATGGAAGCAGAAAGAGTCGAAGATGTCGACGGAGATGTATTAGCATCATTATCAACAGTACCGCCGCGTCGTAAAATTCATTCCTACAGTCAGCAATTGGGTTCTACTGGAAAAACAAAACGAAACAATATTCGGAAACATAGTTTAGATGAAATACCATCTAAAGGAATGGAACGTTACTTCAATGATTCATCTGATGATGATTTCATACCATCTTCTACTACTACCGCGAATAACAACAATCCGAATAATTATAATAATAACAATTTCAGTAGTTCAGATAGAAATCCTGACAATTACTCTGACGACGAAGATGACGATGAAGATGACGACGATGATGGTAATGATAAGTTCTGTAAACAACCTTTACAGGAATTCATTGCTAGTGGTGGTGGTAATGGTATATTTAAAGTTCCGATACGTGCAGCTGAACATCCCGGTCGTCCACCGAATTTAGAGTTACGGCCACATCCGTTGCGCGAAACTCAGGTCGGATCATTTCTGAGAACAATTGTTTGTACTGAGAATCAATTATGGGCAGGTCAAGAATGTGGGATTAGGTTCTGGAATTTTGATGATTATTATTCTGTTGGTTGTGGTATTGCTGCTGGAGACAAAACTAAGAAAGGCGATGAAAATGCTGCACCATTTTATCAGTCGGCACAGACTTCCCCGACATTGTGCCTGGTTGTTGATTCTGGAAATAAATTGATTTGGAGTGGACATAAAGATGGTAAAATCAGGTCATGGAAAATGGATCAACCTTTGGATGGTACTCCATTTAAAGAAGGTTTAACTTGGAATGCTCATCGTGGACCTGTTCTTTCTTTGATAATGACTTCTTTCGGTAAATCGTTTTCTGTCATTTTTACACGCTTATTATGTATGTATGTATGTATGTATGTATGTATGTATAAACTGATGAATTGTATTTAATCTTTCTTATCTGACAAGCACATTGGTTACTTTGAACTACACAGGTGATATATGGTCAGGTTCTGAAGGTGGCATAGTCAAGGTCTGGCCTTGGGAACCCATTGAAAAATCGCTATCCTTGAAGGTCGAGGAAAGACACATGGCTGCTTTGTTAGTTGAGAGGTCATTTATTGACCTTAGGACTCAAGTTACTGTAAATGGAGTTTGCTCCATATCTGCTTCAGATGTAAAGTTTCTCCTATCTGATAACTGTAGAGCCAAAGTCTGGAGTGCTGGGCAGTTGTCTTTCGCATTGTGGTATGGCGCTTGTTTCATTGCCTTTTTCACCTTCTACGGCCAAAATATTACGTTTTTCATGTCTTGATTGAATTTGCTACGTTTCTATAAATGGTTTTGCTCCACAGGGACGCGCGGACAAAGGAACTTTTAAAAGTGTTTAATATTGAAGGGCAGGTTGAGAATCGAGTTGACATGTCATCAGTTGGGGAGCCATCCGCAGAAGATGAGATGAAAGCAAAGCTAAGTACCTCATCGAAGAAGGAGAAGTCACAAGGTCCATTTAGCTTTTTTACGCGCTCACGTAATGCTTTGATGGGAGCAGCTGATGCTGTACGTCGAGTTGCAGCTAAGGGGGGATTTGGGGAGGATAATAAAAGAACAGAAGCAATAGTCATGGCTACAGATGGAATGATTTGGACAGGATGTTCTACTGGTTTAATTGTGCAGTGGGATGGAAATGGCACTCGTTTACAAGATTTCACTTACCAATCATGTGCCATTCAATGTTTCTGTGCTTTTGGGACCCGGATATGGGTAGGATATGTGAATGGTACGGTTCAGATAATGGATCTTGAGGGTAATCTTCTCGGTGGATGGGTTGCTCATAGTTGTCCTGTAATAAGAATGGCTGTTGGAGCTGGTTATGTATTTACATTGGCAAATCATGGTGGTATTCGCGGATGGCATATGGACTCCCCGTGCCCTCTCGACAACATTTTGAGATCGGAACTGAGCAGCAAGGAAACACTATATACAAAACAAGATCATATTAACATATTGATAGGTACGTGGAATGTAGGACAAGGAAAACCACCGCATGATGCACTGGTATTATGGCTGGGTTCTGCTTCGCCAGAGGTTGGCATTGTTGTGGTTGGGTTGCAAGAAGTTGAAATGGGTGCAGGTTTTCTTGCAATGTCTGCTGCAAAAGAATCTGTAAGTGTTTTATCATTCTGTCTTATATAGATTCTATTACGACCATTTTCTAATTTTTACAAACAACACATTGCATTAGCTGAATCTCATTCAATTTAATTTTATTTTCTCATTTGTTTTCTTTACTCTTAACCATTTTGGTTTACTGTCTATAGGTGGGACTTGAGGGGAGTTCCATTGGTCAGGCTTGGTTGGATGCAATAGGAAAAGCCTTGGATGAAGGGACAACTTTTGAGCGTGCAGGTTCAAGGCAGCTAGCAGGGCTGCTTATAGCTTCGTGGTGAGTATATGCGTACTTTTCCCTAATTATATAGTCTGTTCTATATCATTTGAAGCGAGTTTCTTAGACGCGCATTGGTCCTTCATGACTTCGCAACTTACATAATGACTTTGACTAAACGGGTGTTGTATCATGCTGCAACACTATAATTGTTTCCAGGTTTAGAAAGAGCCTTAAATCAAATATTGGGGATATTGATGCTGCAGCAGTTCCATGTGGTTTTGGCCGTGCAATTGGTAATAAGGTATGCCTTTTCATCTAATTCTTTGTTATCAAAGATAGAAGAGTGCTAAAGGAGTGAACTTTGTAATTATCATCCTTTACGTCTTCGTTATTTATTTGCACTTCATCTTTTTCGTTTATTTTTTACTTCTGTTGTGAATACTACTGACATCAGATGTTTGTTTGAGCAGGGGGGTGTAGGTTTGAGAATGAGGGTCTATGATCGAAAACTGTGCTTCGTGAACTGTCACCTTGCTGCACATTTAGAAGCAGTCAATCGACGAAATGCAGATTTTGATCACATTTTCAAAAATTTAAGTTTTAGCCGGCCATCTAACCTTATCAACGCTTCATCTAGTATGATTCTACTTTTTTCCTTTTTTTGTTCTTTTGCCATAATTGCTGTTTCATCTTAGCTTATATATGTTTGCTATATGTCCTTTGCAGCTGGTGCATCATCTGCTGTTCAAATGCTTCGCGGTGCAAATGTACATTAGTTATCTAATCTTTTCCATATACTGAATCTTCTAGTTTGTTCTTGCTTTCAGCTCTTTTACCCCCCCTCCAAGCAACAGCAAAAACAAGATGAATAACTGTTTTTTGGTTTCAGGCTATGGGCGTCCAATCTGAAGATGGGAGGCCTGAGTTAGCTGAAGCAGATCTCGTTGTATTTCTCGGTGATTTCAATTATCGGCTTCATGGTATTTCTTATGATGAAGCAAGGGACTTTGTATCACAAAGGTGCTTTGATTGGCTTAGAGAAAGGGATCAGCTCAGGAAGGAGATGAAAGCTGGGAAAGTCTTTCAAGGAATGCGCGAAGGGATCATAAAGTTCCCTCCTACATACAAGTTCGAGAGGCACAAACCAGGCTTAGGAGGTACATGTACTAGATCAAAGTAAGTGCTCCCATATGGCTAGGATCATTCAGGTATTAACAAATACTGTTTTTGCTTTATTCTAGGATATGATTCTGGCGAAAAGAAGCGAATTCCTGCCTGGTGTGATAGAATATTATATCGTGATACTCGTCCTGGTACAGAGGCTGACTGCAATTTGGAGTGTCCTGTAATTGTCTCAATACTAAAGTAAGTTGCTCTATGTGCATGATTCAAATCTCGAATGAAAAATGAGCTGCCACTTAAGTACAAGCATCTCTTACTTCTTCTTTTTTTCGTGTCAGGTATGAGGCTGTAATGGAGGTTACCGATAGCGATCACAAGCCTGTACGGAATATAATGAGTGTTGATATAGCTCATGCAGATGAATCAATAAGAAGAAAAGAATACGGAGAAATTATTCAAACTAATGAGAAAGTTAAGTCTATGCTAGAGGAATCATATGTAGTTCCAGAAACTGTAGTTAACACGACAGACATAGTACTTTCGAATCAGGATAAATCCATATTGCGAATCACTAACAAATGCTCCAAAGACACTGCAATCTTCGAAATCATTTGTATTACTCATTCCACTGTCAAAGAAGAGGAGCAGGATGAAGCATCTGAGCAGCAATCTACAAAAAGTTCCTTCGGATTTCCTCGCTGGCTTGAGGTAAACGACTTTATTCACTCTTAAGATACATAGAGTTCTTCTTTAGCTGGTAATTTACTGTTCTCCGTGATCCAGGTTAATCCAGCAGTTGGTGTAATCAGACCTGGCGAAAGTGTGGAAGTGTCGGTACAACACGAGGAATTCCATACTCTGGAAGAATTTGTCGACGGAGTACCACAAAACTGGTGGTCTCAACAAGACTCGAAAGATAAAGAAGTGATATTGAGTTTGAATACCCAAGGCAGTTGTTCCACCAGAACTGAAAGGCAACAAATTGTAGTGCGCCATTGCTTCTCATCAAAGACCAATATAAGGATTGACTCGAAAGGCTGCCACAGTTCCAAAAAGGGTCATAATAGTCGAACCAATTCTCACCTCTCTGACAACTTTGATGCCGATAATTAATCAAAACTTCCTGCATTAGTACATGAAAAGGAATAGGAAAAACAAAATCGAAAAAAATGTAAATGTGGGGAAGAAAATCCAAGCTTTAGTCGGATACATCAGTTCATGATTCTACTACTACGGCGCGTTGTAAATAGCCATGATGAGCCTAAGCCTTACGGAGGAGGTTCGATTTAGTTCATGACCGTTTCTAGTGTTATGTTCATGAATCATCATTCAACCCAAAATACCTTAGTAAGGAGGAGGAGTCATTCTTTAACCCCAGTTTTAAGCTTTTCAAGTCCATGTCTTTGCGTGTTGTAATCATTCTTTTCGACTTTTTTTTTTTTGGAGCTGTATAAAAGAGAGTTTACATCAGATGGTAGTACTATTTGATAATTCTGTTTAGAGAAAACTAAACTTGATCCAATTTGATTTCTATGATTGGTATGACGAGGTCTGGCCAAAACTATCTGGTTCCCTTTTTTTTTTCTTTGAATCATAATGTGTTGAAATTAGATACCTGTCTATTAGAATGTGGGTATCCAACTCAAAACCAATTAAAAATAAATAGAGTGGCCCTCGTATTTATATTGAGTAGTTATGCTTAGAAAGTAGTCTATGTCAGACTATTATCTCCAACACTGCCCAGAGTAGTAAGGCTATGACCCCTCTAGTTCTGCGTACTTTATATATCAGCAAGTTAGGTGTTGGTTTGGCACCGTTTTCAAATTCTAGCCTGCTGCCATGCTGCTGATTGGAAATTCTCTTAATAGTAATTGTTACTCCTTTCGTTTCTTATAAATCGATCTTTTTCAAGTTTGCACAATTCTTATAAGAAGGAGAAGATATGTAAATTTTTAGTGTTTTTTCGATTTCAAGTTTGCTCAATTCACCTTGTTTATTTTGAAGGGAACATTAATTAAATACCCCTATAAAATCCCTACACAAAAATATATATACCCCCACCTTCTAGAAGGTAGAAATAACGGAATGACACATTACAGAAATACCCTCCTATATATTTCAACCCACCTAATCCAAACATATTAATTTTCAACCGTTTTCTTCTACATTTCGTGTCTCTCTCTCTTTCTCTCTCATACGAACAACAACAGAAAAAAAAATTGAAATAAAAAAAAACTGAAAATCAACCATTAAAACTGAATCAAAATCATAAAACCTAGTTAGTATTATTGTTTTACAGTTACAAGGATCAAAAACAACAAAGAAATCATCAAAAATCAGACACAAATTAAGGTTCGAATTCAACAAATTGTTGTCATCTTCAACAAATTAAATTTGAAGATTGAAACAGGTAAAGACAGGTTTAAATCATGGTTTTGTTTCAAATACATTTGATTTAGGTTTAAATAGAGTTTGATTTTTATTTGATAGAGTTTGATTTAGAATCAGAAGTTATTTATTGTTACAGAGATGATGATGCATGTTGAAAATATCAAACTGATTTTGTTTCGATTTTGTTTCATTTATTTAGATTTTGTTTAAATTTCATCGAAACGTGATTTAATAGAGTTTGATTTAGAATGAGAAGTTCTTCATTGTTACAGGGATGATGATGCATGTTAAAATCTGGAACTGATTTAAGTAGATGAAGGTTTTAACTTGTTCAGATTTAGTACTATTTTGTTTGATTTCAAATAGATTTTGATGTTTGATACTTTTTTTTTATGAAATCCATACTAATTTTGTTATGGTTTATTGTTGCATGTGATCCAAACAATTTTGAACTGTGTTGTTGGTGCTAATAAAGGAGAAAAAAATCAACTTACATAGGTAAAAATCTTAGAAATTACATTGTAGTGATTTCTGTGTAGAATCTATTGAATGTGCTTGATAATCTATTATGTTGTATGTTCCTACATATGGATAAATGTTCTCATGCTATAAAACTTGTTATCAAATATATGAGATTCTGTTGTCATTCACAGATTATAGTGTCAACAAAAAAAAAGTTGATACCAAAAAACTAGAATCATTTAGAAGTTATGGTGTCAACAAAATAAAGTTGATGCCATAATCTTGTGTCATACATAGTTTATGGTGTCAACAAAACAAGTTGGTACAAGAAACTGGTGTTATTCATAAATTATGGTGTCAACACATAAAAGTTGATACCAAAAACTAGAATCATTCAGAGGTTATGGTGTCAACAAAAAAATGTTGATGCTATAATATGGTGTCAACAAAGAAAAGTTGATACAATAAACTTGTGTCATTTCATATACTATGTTGTCAACAAACAAAAGTTGAATACCATAAAAAATATATTTTCAAATGAAAAATTACATGCTACCTGTAATTGACAGTATTAACTATTTTTTACTTGTTTGATAACAGATTCAAAACAACAAAAAATGGCAAAAACAAGAGGAGCAAAAGAGAAGGAGCAGAAAATGGAAGAGGAGGAAGCACAAGAAACTAACAAAGGTAAAACAAATTTATTTGTATGTGTACAACACTTGATAAACCTAGATGACCCATTGATTAACAACAATTCAACTAAGTTTCTTACAAAAAAATTGTTGGTTGTGTATGTATATAGGTAAATCAAGGGCACAAGAGGTTAAATTTAAAGCGGGTCTTCTTCCACTGATTGATATGAGAGATTCGTTATACTGAATAATTGAAATAGAGGATAAGAATCCCATCATTTCAAGAGCACTGAAAGCATGTCCATTCTACGGCTTGTTTAGATCATTTTACAGACTAAAGGAAGAAGCTTGGTTGGTTGTCAGCCAAGCAAAATTATTTTAAGTTCTTTTCACTCACAATTATTAATAAGAGTATATATTGAACGAATTCGATCCACAAGGAGATATGAGTTGTTAATTGTACTTGAAAACTATTGTAAACAGAGGGGATTTTGTTGTTCAAAAGTAATTTAAACTAAAACTTAAGCTAAAAATGTTTAAGAAAATATAAGAGAAAGTTGGTTGAGGAATTCACTGTCCATCATTACACATGTTATGCAATCAAACCCCAATATCATCGTTCACTCTCTCATGTTACCAATAACCCTAAAGTATCCCCAATCGGTGTCAACACTTCTTTACGTCTCCACAAATCAACAAATATTGCAATCGCTAATATACGAATCTACCAAATAACCTAATGTTTTATCGCTAAGAGATTCAACTTGAAGAAAGCTTTAAATTCCGTGAGACGGGTTACTCATAGACAATACAAACACAATCGTGGCATATTCAACCTAAGCCAAATTTTACTTGTGACTTTCTTCACGATTCGCACCGCTAGCGATCATAAATTACTACCAGTTATTAGGGTTCTTGATAAAATTACCAAAGACTCGTAATTAGTTATAGAGAAGTTATTAAGATATTTAATTTGCAACTCAAACATGCGAAATAACTAACCATATTATATGAACAAATTCAAATAATTGTTATACGTAGTAAAACTTGAACGATATACAAGAGATTTAATAACGGAACAAATGTATTAATTGAATAACATGTTCATGACTTTAGGTTACATCCTTAACCAATAAGAAAGGTTTAGCTCCTCATGAATTTCTCAAAATCTATGCAAAATAATATAAGAAAGCAAGTAAAGCAAACCCTAGATATCATGATGATCAATCGCAACTCCAAGCCCTAGATTCTTGTTCTCCTTGTGTTTTAAGGTTTTAAAAGGTTTCTTCTTAATATCTTGTATGTCCCGTTATATAGTATCCACGAAATCTAGGTTTAGAATCCTTCCGGGCCCATGTTTTCCATGTTTTAGAAGCCCACACACGTGCCAAACTACCCCAGTTACGGTCGGGTTCGACCCAATAAACCCAACCGAAATTATGACATAAAAATCTCACCCAAAATCTCCATATTTACGGTTGGGTCCGAGTCCAAGAAACCCAACCGTAATTATTCCTGGATACTTTTTTGCATTTCACCGTTTTGATCATAACACCCTCATACGATGTCTGATTGGCCTCATTCTTTTTGGGTTGGTTTCGTCTTTTAATTATATACAAGATAGAAATGACAACATCTTCATATCTCTTAAAGTAATTTTACGGTTGGGTTTTAGTGTCTAGACCCAACTGTAAATTTTCCTGGAATTCTTCTTCAAAATTGACTTCTTTTACGGTTGGGTTTGAGGTATTTTCCCAACCGTAAATCTTCATGGAACTGTTGTTTCAAATTTGTGCTTCTATCCTTTAACCCGTCCTTTTGATGCCAGAATGAACTTATTTCCTCTTCTTAGTTCTCTTTAATACTATTTCCATTGATTTCGGATGATTCACCTATTATAAAACATAAGATAGAAAAAAAACGTAATAACAAGTAATATGCAAGGATGATAGCTAAAAAAAGTATGTAATTGACACTAGAAACATGTGAATTATGCACTTATCAAAGTTGATGATGGTAAAGAAGACAAAAGAAAAGCTATTGTGGTAGTAGGGGAACCTAATGATGACAATATAATAGTAGATGATGACAAAGGAGATGTGGTAGTACAGGAACCTAAGAAAATGATTGATGTGGAATCCTTGACTAAAGTACCGTTTGCAATAGAGCTGATACTTAGTGGATACAATAAGGAAAGAAGAATTTCAAGTTTGGAAGAAACAAATTCTGCGAACTTACACCAAGTGATTTCACTGTCATCTTTTCAGAGCCAAAAGTCCTAGAGAGTGATGATGTGAAGAATAAGTTAGAACGAGGAGTGAAAAATGAACATAAGAAGTGGTTGAGTGATAAGTTAAGACCAGAGTTAGGGCCTGACAGTAAAATGAGGATTACCAAGAAAGAAATAGAAACAAAAAATGAAGGTTGCATCAAGAAATGAGGATGACCCAGAGAACTTTCTCATATTGTTCGCAATGTGGTTGTCCACCATTCTGTTTTTCACAGATTCAGGAGGTACTAACTTTGCACCAAAGTAGTTGCCCTTGCCACATATATTCCTAATGGACTATGTGTCGTGGCCAGACTACATTGTTAACTATCTTTTGAAAAAGATTGCAAACCAACAAGGACAAAATGGGAGTGTAAATAGTTGCACACCCTCTAATTGATATACAAAAATGTTTAAATTGTTAAGAATTAAAAAATTAGAAAATAATATTATTTAGATAACTAACGAATTACTTTCTGGTTTTGAGTACTGGTTCTGCAGCACACAAAAACATACATCCTGAAGACAAAAGGGTTCAAAAAAGAAACACCAAGATTCTTGAGGTGGAATCAAGCAGACTTTTGCACCAAAATTATGGAACATTACAACAAAAAGGATGAGAAGAATAAGATACATATGGGGTGGTTCGACATTGTTGTAAGTACTTCTACTTTTTTTCTTTGTTGTTGTTGTGTCAACAAATCAAAGTTGAAACCAAAACTGAAATACAGGTACAGATAACGGTGTCAACAAAAAAAAAGTTGACACCAAAATTGAAATCCTGCTACAGATAATGGTGTCAACAAAAGAAAGTTGACACCAAAGCTGAAACAAATGAACTGTTGTGTCCAAATTATGGTGTTAAAGAAAAGTTGACACAAGAACTGGAATCCATAAACTGGAATTATGGTGTCAAAAATATTTTGCTGACGCCATATTATGCAAAAATTAATATAGTTAGCACTTTGTAATTCTCATTCTAATCTCATCTGCTTTTCTTTGCAGTTTGATCAAAATTTTGTAGATGAATTATCACAAATTGAAAAGCCTCTAATTGAACTAGAAGCAGTTAGAAAGGACTTGAAAGAAGAGAAGCAGAATAACAAGAACCTGGTAGAAGAGATCATTCTAAAAGACTGTGATAAATATGAAGTGAGGTACTACTATGAAAGAAGAAGTACAAACAATATGTTTGTCAACAACACAATATTCTTAAGGAATTTCATTGAAAAGCACAGAAGCATTTTGCCATTTCATTGAAAGGAATTGCTCTAATTGACAAATAACTAAAAGATTGGAGTGACAAGCAAAACAAGTTTAAAAAAGACAGCTCATCTACAAACGCATAAACAGGTGCATCCTTCCAAGCTGAGGGAACAAAAAATAATCAAATAGATGAGTCGAAAAAGAATCCGGTGGGAGAGTCATCTACAAAGGTGAATAAAACTGATATGAACACTCAAGTAGATGACTCGGGGACAATGGAAACTGCTAGCAGTTTGGGAACTCAGTCGTTGACACAAAAAAGTCCAAGCAAATTGGGAACACAAGAAAAGGCATTTGAGAAGGGCTTTAAAAGTGGAAAGTTGTCGTTGCAGACGAGAAAAAAAGTGGTAAGTAAAAATACGAAGAAATTGGAGCAGTGGAAGAAGGGCTTCCATGAAGCGAGGGAGGCTGAAAACAAAGAAGATGAAGTTGAGAAAGAAGAAGATGAAGCTAAGAAATAAATGGATGTTCTCCAAGAGGTTGAAACAAAAGAAGATGAAGCTAAGAAAGAAATGCATGTTCTGAAATACATTACTTTGCCATTAGATAATATCATCACAAACATTGAAGAATCAATTCAACAATCAGAAAAACTTGTACAAGATGGTGATGAGAATATAAAAGTGGTAGAGGAGATGGTGACAGACCAGGTTGTTCTTGCAACACCACCCATTAAATCAATGCTTCTAACTACATATGCATATGAGCCTACTGGAACTAAGCTAACTTTCAACTTAATAACTGCCGGATTAGATATCACTCCAACGACAGAAATAGATGTGGATGTTCCTACCAACAAATCAGAAGAAGATGTAATAAGAGAAGCATTAAAGGAAATTTATATATTTGATTCAATTAAGGGACCAACAGAAGAGGAAGATACCAAAGAACAACCATCTTCTCTGGATTATACCGAAGAATCAGAGAAGCAAAAAAAATGAGCAAAAGACATCTGATGGGGTCAATAGAAAAGAGAGTGAAATATACAACAAGGGCCAGAAAGAGGCCATGAATTTTTGATGAATACACACCTGAGGGTAAATCTACTAAGAAGCAAAAAAAGGGGAAGAAACAAAAATAAGTGATTGTAGTAGAGGACTGCGTCGAGAAAACTCTACCAGAACCCATAAGTCTTATGGAGCCAGAAAAACTTCATCTCTGGGAATTATGCAATTAGAAAGAACAAGAAATCCTCTGACCATTCTTTGAGAATGCAAAAGAAAGGTAAAAACTCAAAATCTATTAAAGGGTTAATTGGATTTTGGTACTTGGGGTTTGTCCAACATTAGAGTTTGATCTAACTTTTGACCAACTTAGAGTTTGGTACTTAGAATTCACGTTGACCGGCGACTTATGTTTAGTAATTATAAAAATATTAACTAAAATCTAATAAATAAATATATTTACCATTATACCCTTAACTTTATTAATATTTACATCAAAAATTAAATTCCTTAAATCAAGAACAACGTCACCATCTCCTACCCCATTTTCAGTTCAAATCAAAACCCTAAAATCCATTGTCTTTTTCTGTAACTTTGAATTCAATTCAGGATAACCCCATCATTTGTTTCTTCTCTAATTAACAACAGCAACAACATCTTCTCATCCTTCCCTGTCCTAGGTTTGTTAGCAGTTAATTTAAAGCTTGATGAAATCCATCTTTATTCATGTCTTTAGTAAGCACCACCATCTTGTTGTAGCTATGAACATCTTCGTCCCTGCAATTGATTCATACATTCATTCACATATCATTCAGTTAATCACAAGCCATCATCAGTTTCTCCATCTTCTTTCATTGTACATCAAAATCAAATCACAGCGTCACCATCTCTAACCCAACAACGAGCAACAATAAACTAAATCTCTTCTTTGTTGAACAAATCCTTCATTGGATTCTTCTAATTCGAACCCATTCCAAGCCCACCCCATCTCAGATTTTGTTAGGTGTTCTTATACTTTCTCAGGGGTGCCGCGGAGTTAAGGGTGCTGGATGGTTATATCACGGGTGCTTCTAGCACATTTTGTACTCGGAAGAACACGTGTCTGCAGATGTGTGGGACTTCATTAACGACGAGTGTCAGCCGTTAGATAGACGTTATTAGGTTAGCAGTTAGTTAGTTCTTTGTTTTTCTGTTAGCTTTGTGTTTAGCATTTTTCTGATTAATCGTTGATTAATCTCGAGAGAGCTCAACAGGTATACGTACATGGGCCTCCTCCAATTGTAACACAATTTTACAATCAATAAAATCCCAAATTTCGTTTCTAAAACTTCTCCAGAACTTTTCCCAATCATTTTCCTTCATTCCCATCTGTAACTGTTCTTGAGATTCAGGAACACACCAATTTGTATCAGAGCCATTGATCCAAGAGTTCAATACAGTGAATCTAGTTCTTAGTTCAAGCCAGAAATGACAAATCATGCTTCTAGGATTTCAAATCTGGAAGAAAGGAATAATGTATTTTCATCTGAAGTATCTACTATCAATGATAGAATTTCAGGCCTATCACTAGGTCTGAATGCTGTAACAAATAGAGTTGATGGACTCACACACAGGATGGATGATTTCTCCAATCAAATTAGTACAATGAGTACACAAATGAACAATTTCATGCAGGAAATGAGAGCTAATATAAGCCACAACCAAACAAGAATGGAGAATCAGTCACATCCAGAAGGTGTTGAGAGTACAGAAGCAGATGGAAATAGATGCCAAAGAAGAGAGAACAATATTGCATCTGGTAGGATTACTTCTCAGCCAAGAATAGATCTACCTAAGTTCAACAAAGGAGATGATCCAATGATATGGATCTACAAGGTAGAGAAGTATTTCAGGTTCTATGAAGTTCCAGCTACTCATAAAGTCATCATTGCTTCTTTTCAACTAGAAGGAGAGGCCATACAACGGTATTATTGGCAAGGATATGATAATACTAATCCACATTGGGATGTATTTCTGGGAGATCTCTGCAGAGATTTTGTTCATGTGGACTATGTAGATTTCATATCTTCATTGTTCAAGCTAAGACACACAGGTAACTATCCATATTATGTGTCTACTCTTAGAAAATTTGCAATAAGAACAACTGGAATTTCCCAGGAAGCTCTTAAAAGTTGTTTCATAGGAGGACTTAAGGATGAGTTGAAGTATGATGTGCAATTAATTAAACCTGCAACAGTACATGAGGCCATAGCTTATGGTGCTTAGTTATATTCAAAGATCAAAGCCTTAAATTCCTATGTTCCAAGATTACAGAATAGATTGAATAATCAATTTACATTTCAAGCACCAACAGATCAAGCAAAAACATCACATAGAATTGAATACAAGAAGATATCTCCTTCCACAGTAACT
The DNA here is from genome assembly GCA_023531435.1 of Papaver californicum. Taxonomy (NCBI): domain Eukaryota; kingdom Viridiplantae; phylum Streptophyta; class Magnoliopsida; order Ranunculales; family Papaveraceae; genus Papaver; species Papaver californicum. Next base: position 343,010 of record JAJJMC010015859.1, on the reverse strand, counting down.
GATAGAACTCTCAATAATCTGTGTTACTACTGCAATGGTAAGTGGTTTAAGGGACACACATGTAAGGAGAGAGCTGATAAGTTTGGCAAGACTCAGGCCTTAGTTCTTGACTTGCTAGAAGATGAAGAAGTGGAAGATATCTGTGAAACAAAAAAAAAATTCCACTGAAAATGCTGTTACAAATGCTTCTTTAACATCTATTACATCGAGTGACTGCGCTTTGTTTGAAGTTGAACAACTTCCTATTTCTAAAACAATGAAGGTTAGAGGAAAACTCAAAGGAGTTGAAGTCAAGGTGTTGTTGGATTCTGGAAGTACTCACAATTTGTTGATTCCAGATTGGTTAAGAAGCTCAACTGGATTCCACATCATGACAATTCATTCAAAGTAATGGTGGCTGATGGAAGTGTAGTTAAAGGTGGAGGTTCATTCAAGGAGATGCCACTTGAATTGGGAAAATATAAAGGGAACATTGACTTGCAGGTACTGCTTCTAGGTGGATGTGATTTAGTGTTGGGAGTGCAGTGGCTTTCAACACTGGGAAAACTCAATTTCTCCAATATTACTTTAGAATTCAATGAATAAGTTCATACTTACATATTAGATCAAATGAAGGTCCCTACTCCTTACACAGATGTGATCACAGTTAAGCAATTAGAGAAGGAGCTAGAAATCTCCAAGTGTGCTTTTGTGGTATATTCTCTAGAGAATTTGGAGGATGAAAGAAAATTCTCTCATTTATCTATTCAAGAATTAACAGACCTGCAACAGTTACTTCAGGAGTATAAGCAGTTGTTTACTCTTCCTAATTCCCTGCTTCCTGTCAGAAGCTGTGACCACAATGTGCCACTATTACCTGGTTCCCAACAAGTTAATAAGAAGCCTTACAGGTATGGTCCTCTTCAGAATTCTAAGATTGAGAAGGCAATTAGAGATCTTCTGAAGTCAGGCTTCATTAGAACAAGCCAAAGTCCTTTTGCTTCTCCAGTTCTTTTGGTTAAAAAGAAAGATGGATCATGGAGGATGTGCATGGACTACAGGGACCTCAACAGCAAGAAAATTAGGAATAATTATCCTATTCCACTTATTGATGACTTGCTGGATGAACTCTATGGAGCTAGAGTTTTTTCTAAGTTGGATTTAAGGTCAGGATATCATCAAGTGAGAATGTGTCCAGCAGATGTGCACAAGACAACATTTAGAACTCATGAGGGGTTATATGAGTTCCTAGTTATGCCATTTGGTCTTACTAATGCACCAGCTACCTTTCATAGCTTGATGAATGAAATATTCAAGCCTTACTTGAGGAAGTTTATCTTGGTTTTCTTTGATGACATTCTAGTTTATAGTAAGAGTTGGGAAGAGCATCTTTCTCATCTTAGATTAACCTTAAATGTGCTCAACTCACAACAGTTATTTCTAAAGGAGTCTAAATATAAGTTAGGAGCCAGGGAAATTCAGTACCTAGGCCATATAGTATCCAAGAAGGGAGTGGCACCAGATCCTGAAAAGTTAAGAGTGGTGCAAGATTGTCCTAAGAGTACTACTCTTAAGCAGTTGAGAGGTTTTCTGGGATTAACTGGATATTATAGAAAATACATTCCAGCTTATGGGAAAATTTGTCAACCATTGTTCAATCTTACCAAGAAGAACAATTTTGTGTGGATTCCAGATGCTATTGAAGCTTTCATACAGCTTAAGCAAATCATGACAAGTCCTCAAGTGTTAGCTTTGCCAGAGTTCTCTAAACCATTTGTCATTGAGTGTGATGCCGCTGAAAATGGAATTGGTGCATTATTACAGCAAGAGCATAGACCTATAGCCTTCTTCAGTCAATCATTAGGAGCTAAAAATGCATCCTTGTCAGTTTATGAGAAAGAATTACTGGAAATAGTGCATGCTATTAAGAATTGGAATCACTATCTACAAGGAAAGCACTTTGTCATACAAACTGACCACAATAGCTTGAAATATTTCCTAAATCAGAAGGCTACTACTTCTTTCCAGAGAAAATGGGTTATCAAGTTGATGGGATTTGATTATAAAATACAATATAAGAAAGGAAGTGAAATGGGGCTGCAGATGCACTTTCTAGAGTGAACATTGGAGATTATGTTCAAGAATTAATGGCCACATCTTATCCTTATTATAGTTGGATGGATGAGCTGCCAACATTTGGAGAAGGAGGAATACATCAGAGATGTTATGAAGGAGTACCACTCTACATGTACATTCTCTTCACCTCACTATAGTTTTGAAAATGGATTTTTAAAGTATAAGTGCAGAATAGTATTGAGTCCTACTTCTGAGTGGAGGAAGAAAATTCTGGAGGAAATGCATGTCAGTCCTGTGTCAGGACATAATGGGATTCTAAAGACTTCTCAAAGGATTAAAAGATCTTTTTTCTGGGTTGGTATAAAGAAGGATATTAAACAGTACATTTCTGAATGTAACATATGCCAGCAGCACAAATATGAAGCTTGTTCCCCTCCTGGTCTGCTCAACCCTTTGCCAATTCCAGAACAAGTGTGGAATTCAATTAGTATGGATTTTATTGTGGGGTTACCTAAATCCAGAAACAAAATTGTGATTTTGTGGTGGTTGACAGGCTCTCTAAGTATGCACACTTCATATCAATGTCCCATCCATATACAGCTCCTAAGGTAGCTCAGATTTTCATTGAAAATGTGTTCAAGCTTCATGGAATGCCCACTTCTATCATAAGTGACAAAGACCCAATTTTCTTAAGCACTTTTTATAAGGAATTATTTCATTTGAATGGGTCTAAGCTAGCCATGAGCTCTGGATATCATCCTCAGACTGATGGACAGACTAAGGTAGTAAACAGGTGCATTGAGACCTATTTAAGGTGTTTTTCTTCTTATACACCACAGGACTGGGTGAAATGGTTGGCTTGGGAAGAGAGGAGTTATAATACTGCCTTCCACACCTCTTAAAAAATTACCCCATTCCAGATTGTCTATAGGTATCCTCCCCCAATGATCACTACTCATGACACAGGAACTGCAAGGCTGGAGTCTGTGGAGGCCGAGCTAAATGCTAGAGACCAGTTTTTGCAGTTACTCAGAGCCAATCTACTAGTGGCACAACAGAGGATGAAACACCAAGCAGACAAGAAAAGATCTGAGAGAGAATTCCAGGTTGGGGATAGAGTCTACTTGCGCTTAATTCCTTATCAGATGCGTTCCTTAACTGGGCAAGCATTCCACAAATTACTGCCAAGATACTTTGGACCTTATCAGATTATTCAAAGGATTGGCCAAGTGTGGGTCTGTCTCTTCCTGAAACTGAGCTACATAATGAGCTAGGGAGAGTGGCACTAAATTGGTGTTCCAGAAAAGTGAGCAGGGAGAAAGGTCTGTACGCACTAAGTTGCTGGTCCAATGGGAAGGACAGGGTGTAGATGAAGCAACATGGGAGGATTTGGCAAGTTTACAGCAGAAATTTCCAGGATTTGATTTCGAAAACCAGACTTCACATCCTTGAGGACAAGGATCTCTTCTAGCAGGGGGTATTGTTAGGTGTTCTTATACTTTCTCAGGGGTGCCGCGGAGTTAAGGGTGCTGGATGGTTATATCACGGGTGCTTCTAGCACATTTTTTACTCGGAAGAACACGTGTCTGCAGATGTGTGGGACTTTATTAATGACGAATGTTAGCCGTTAGATAGACGTTATTAGAGTTAGCAGTTAGTTAGTGCTTTGTTTTTCTGTTAGCTTTGTGTTTAGCATTTTTCTGATTAATCATTGATTAATCTCGAGAGAGCTCAACAGGTATAAGTACCTGGGCCTCCTCCAATTGCAACACAATTTTACAATCAATAAAATCCCAAATTTCGTTTCTAAAACTTCTCCAGAACTTTTCCCAATCATTTTCCTTCATTCCCATCTGTAACTGTTCTTGAGATTCAGGAACACACCAGATTTCCTTCAATCTCTTGTTCTGTTTCAACTAAATGTACCAATCTTCTCCATAATCATAGACCCAAACTCGAACTGCTTTCCGTAAACAGACTCAATCCAATTCTCCATTCTCTGTTGCTTTAAACTTAACCACCTTCTCACTGAAAAGAAAACCTATAAACTCCATCAATTTTTTCTTCGCAGCTCCATAAACAAAACCCTAGCTAGCAAATAAACCTTCCAAACTTGAGTTCACACACAACCCATCAATCAAAATCCTTCGAAACTCAACTAACCCATCAATCAGATGAGAAACAACATGGCGTTCATCTTCAATTTCAGCATCATCATCATCTGTATCTACGACTGGTTCTTCTCAATTGGTCTACTGGTGATGATGAAGATTGAATTGCACTTAGGTTACAATCTCAATTTATGGTTAGTATTCTTGTTTATTTAGATATGATTGAATGATGTATCAATATGCTTCTGCCGTATAAAAATTTGGTTGATGGAAAAAGTGAGGCGGAAGAGAAAAGAGGATTAGGGTTAAATGGTTATGATATTCGATCTCTACATTGGATAGATGGTTTCATCACAGTCGTTGGATCCTAAGCCAATTGTAATTCAATATTATTTATAACATAAAATTAATTAAAGTTTTATCAAAGACAGTCGACGTGAATTCCAGGTACCAAACTCTAAGTTGGTCAAAAGTTAGACCAAACCCTAATGTTAGAAAAAATCCAAGTACCAAAATCCAATTAACCCTTTATTAAATGATTTCCTTCATATATTTGCTTCTCTATATCATGAATGATTGAAAATTTTCAAATAAAAAGTAGTATATTATCAAATTATATTTGTAATTTAAAACTGATTTCAGGTATGAACTGGTATCAAACAACCAAAGTTGATACCAAAAAAATAGAATCCAAAAACAGTCTTCAGATACTGGTGTCAACAAAATAAAGTTGACACCAAAAACACAGGATCCAAAAAAAAAAAATATTTACAGATAATGATGTCAACAAATAAAAGTTTATACAATTAAGTGGTGTCAACAAATTTAAGTTGATCCCATAAAATTGATAGAAAAAATACACTAACTCTCTGAATTTTTTGAAAATGCAGTGATACAACTTGCAGTTTTTACTACTCCTATGCTGAATGTCACATAGACATCAGTGGGAAGGACATTCAGAATTTGTTGGATAACAACTCTGTGAATGAAAGTATAGTTGACTACTACATCAACATTCTGAACAACAAGATGGAAAGGACGGATGAAAACAGATACAAGAAGCATTTGGTTTTGACAACAAATGATTATGTAAGTAAAATAAAACTCTTATACTCCAATGGATCAAACTGACAACAAATTTTGATTTCTTTAAACTAAGACCTATAATAAAACGATGCAGCCAATGTTGAAGATCGCTATAACAAGAAAAGATAAAGAAAAAATTAACAACTCTGAAACTTTCAAGTGGATAAGAGAAGGTTACCCAGTCAGTGATGAAGACAAGTATCTGATCGTACCTATCTACTTAACCAAAGGAGGTATTAGACACCATTGGGTGGTACTTACGCTGGAAAAAGATAAATGGCAAGTTTACAACTCAGCTTTTCACAATGGAGGGTACAACACCCAATATGGTTGCATAATCAGACCAGTGACTGATATACTAAATCAAATGGACCACAAAAACCAAATTACCGGTGAAGAAGTACTTCCAAAATTCTACAACTACCCGATCCCAAACAAAGGCTTCGACAACCCAGATTGTGCACTTCACACATGCTTATATCTGAAGACATTGGTGAAGCATGGAAGTTTTGAAGGATTGATAGAGAATGAATATGGTATAATTGAGAACATGCAAATTAAAAAAATAAAGATGGTAGTGTGAATCTTATCTGATGCTGGTGCATGGAAGCTAGAAGACCAACAACAGCAGCAACAAGAAGTCCAACAGGTTGTTGACTCTGTAGAAGAGCAACAACTTACTGACTCTCTTAAAGAGATACTCCAAGTAAACGACTCAATTGAAGATATAGTCTAATATCTATCTCTAATGGTCTTGAACATTTTCCAAATTAGTAGTTCTGTCAAATGGTCCTAAACATTTAATGTAGGTTTTAAAAAACATCTTATTATAGTATTCTGACTAGTGTTATTGACATATTATTGTAGTAGTGTTACTTGTTAGAGTCAACATTAACTTGTTAACATTAACACTTTCTATAATGGATGAAAGAGTTAAAAAAATTACAAGGTAGATAATTTAGAAAAAAAAACAGACGAAAACATGCAAATTTTTTTAATTTTTTTAGTGTCAACAATCAAAAGTTGATATAAAAACACATGGTGTTTCCATATTATTGTGTCAACAAAACAAAGTTGATACCAATAACTGGTGTCAACAAATAAAAATTTGATACAACAGATGGAACACTAATCCCTAAACCCTTAAAGCCTGAACCCTTGAACCTTGAACCCATGAACACTAAGCCCTAAAGTCTAAACCATGAACTACTGAACCCTTGAGCCAGAAATATTTGACACCATCAAAAATATTGGTTAACAGATTATTGTGTCAACAAATTAAAGTTGACACAAGTACATATAGGTGTCAATAAAGAAAAGTTGACACCAAAACTGGTATCCAGAAAAATGGTGTTTCCAGATTATTGTGTCAACAAATAAAAGTTGATACCAATAACTGTGTCAAACTTCCATTGTTGACACCAAATAAGAACCACCTAAAGTTGATACCAAATAAAAACCAATACACCTGAAGCCTGCAAAAACTGAGATAACAATCATAACAAAATCTGGAAAAAAAAATTTTAGAAATATATATATACATATATATATATATATATATATATCATAAAAATGATAGCAAGTCAAAACACAAAAAAAAACATAAGAAAATGTAACATCACAAGTTCATAAATCAACTCAAGTGCTGAATATCATTAAACAGGAAGTTCAAAATAGCATTGTCCTATTGAAATCATAAATCCTCGAACGCTTTCGAAAGGTTAGTGCTTTAGGAGCTAATAAAGCTCTCCTACAAGTTTGACGGTTTTGGAATGTTAGCGTCCCACATTGACCATACTTCCTCTTCTTCCGAACCCTTTCACGAGCACCCATGTATCTTGTTGCATGTGGTCTTCCAGCTTGTCCTCTACTACCATTAGGTGGTAACACATACCCCGTCTCTGACACTTCAGGTGGCCTTTCAGAATCAGGAATCAGATAGATGGGTAGAGAATACAAGCCTTTTTAGTATTCAGTAGTATAAAAGGGGATGATGTGCTTGTATGGTTCCTCTTCTCCAATCTGCAACATTGCTTTCATTGAGTGTGTGCAAGGGAAACTATGTGTTTTCCACCATAAAAACTGCATGTTTGAGCCTCCAAATCAATAGTATGCTTCCCAGTTTGGGTAATGATCTCACAAACCTTTTCACTTGATCGTCAAACTTTGTATAAGCGACAGTCATTTACTTTCTTATTCAACCTAGATTGCATCCGCAAAGTAAGCCTTGAAGTCCACTTACTTGACTCAATTTTTCTATTGTAATTCTGCTCCATTACCTTAACACGAATAGAATCAACCAACTCAAGTGCTTGAAGTCGTTTTTCATGTCTAATCCAACTATTAAAACTTTCAACTACATTTGATGTATTCTTTTCGTACCTTTTTCCTGGAAATGCATGAGTATCCCAGTTCTTCAATTGAATCTTTGACATCCAATCAATTACTGAAGTCAACTTCATATTGTTCAAACTCGTCACAGCAACAAGAAATCGATCCTTTGTTACTTCACTGTAGCACTTTTGGAATAACTTAACTGCAGTTTCTCTACGCTTTCCCTTGGAAACAGAAAGATTACCTTTCATATGAATGTAAAGCTTTCAGGAAGATCTCAGAGACATACTTCAAAAGACCGATTCCACGATATGATATGATGGTCAATTCACGATCTTCAGAGATAATTACCTTGAAATTGTTTAAGAACCAACGCAAAATCTCACCATTTTCACAAGGAACAACTCCAAATGCAGGTGGATAGATCTCTACGATAATAGAAAATACCAAAAACAAAAGATAAGTCAACGAAAAAAACATGTTGCATACAGATTATGAAGTCAACAAAATAAATTTGACACCAAAAACAATAATCTAGTAAGAACTTGTTTCAGATTATAGTATCAACAATAAAATGTTGACACCAAACATCTAGTGTCAATAAAATGTTGACACCAATCATCTAGTGTCAACAATAAAATGTGGACACCAAAACTAGAAACCAGGAAGAACTTTTTTCAGATTACAGTATCAGCAATAAAAAGTTGACACCAAAATATCTAGAGTCAACAATAGAAAGTTGACATCAAAAACAAGAAACCAGGAAAAATTGTTCTCATAATATGGTGTCAACATACAAAATTTGACACCAGAAAAATGTCAACAATTCAAAGTTGACAAACAAAACTAAAGTTCACATTGAGTTGTTGGTTCCCATCTTTATAGTATCAACAACTAAATTAGACAAAATTTTAAAAAATAATCCATAAAGCATGTTAATTACAAAAAAACACATTAAAAAGATCCATACCTTGGTTACCAGTTTTTCCGCAAGCAACCATAAGACCCCCCTTGAACTTTCCAGTGAGAAAAGTAGCATCAATAATTAGCATAGGACGACAATAAGTATTAAAACCTTTCATAAAAGCATCAGAAGCCAGAAAAACCTTTGGAACTATTGTGTTACATTATCATACTCAAAATCGACAACACTTCCAGGATTGTAACGTCTTACAGCCTCATAATACCACTTAAAATCTGAATAAGACTTTACATCATCACCCCAAAGACATTGTCTGGCAAATTCTAAACCATGATATGTTTGGCTGTAAGTAAGCTCGACTCCGTATTCTCTATGAAACAACTCTTTGACATCAGCAACAGTCTTCTTCTTGTTTGATACTCTAATATCATCCATTAAAATATTCTTCACAAAAGACTTCTTCATTCGAAGTTTTGCAGGATCTGAACAAGCCAAACCACACATATGCTCTGAATTATTACACTGAAAAGATTTGTTAGTGTTAGGGACAATAGATGAATGAAACCTCCAGGGACAACTATGTTGTTTCTCAAAATAAGCACTCCACAATATATCACTTTTGATCACTCTTAACTATTTTCCATTTGTATCCCCTTTGCATCGAATATTTCATTACAACATCACGAACTTCTTCAACACCTCCTTCAAATACTTTCCCTACACCACTTAGGATGTTAGTCCAAGCATCAACTTTTCTTGGTGTCCTTTTGGTCACAATGTATCATCAGTCAAACCTTCTACACAACTACATCGTTGTTTAAAACGCAACTTGATGACGACGAATAACAAACAGCAGATGAAGAAGTACCATCAACACAGAAAATTAACTCGATATGAAACTTAAACACTTGAATTCCCTTGGAACTTAAATAGTTAATCAAATATTTTAAATCGAAATCAGAACGAATGACATGTTGCGCTCCATCCATATTGTAAGAAAATTGAATGAGATCTTCAGGAATATAAGTCCAAGTTTGTTTGGAAGCAATTTTCATCTCATTAACAGTTGTTGATGATGAAACAAGATAATAAAGACTTAGGTTGCAAAATATAATCTCGGCAACTGCCATTGTTTGCCTGAAAAAACATAAAAAACAGTTTAAAAAATGGAAACTATAAAAGAGAGCATAACTGGTATCAAAAATAACATGTTGTTTGCAAATTATGGTGTCAACAGTAAAAAGTTGACACCAAAACTGGAATCCAGATAAAGATTATGGTGTCAACAAAATAAAGTTAACTCCAAAACTAGAACACAGAAACAAAGTTTGCTGTCAACTTTGGTGTCAACAGTGAAAAGTTGACACCAAAATTGGAATCCAGATAAAGATTATGGTGTCAACAAAATAAAGTTAACTCCAAAACTAGAACACAGAAACAAAGTTTGATGTCAACTTTGGTGTCAACAGTGAAAAGTTGACACCAAAATTGGAATCCAGATAAAGATTATGGTGTCAACAAAAGAAAGTTGACACCAAAACTGGAACACAGAAACAAAGTTTGTTGTCAACTTTAGTGTCAACAGTGAAAAGTTGACACCAAAACTGGAACACAAAAACAAAGTTTGCTGTCAACTTCGGTGTCAACAATAAAAAGTTGATACAAAGAAAATAGTACAACAAACCACATTATATACATAATAGTTACACATTATGGTATCAACAAAGAACAATTGAAATGCATAACTAAAAAAATCAAAGAGTAAAAACCAAAACTGAATGATAAACCATACAAATAAACTAGTAAACACACTTCACTCGGGGGCTACGCCCTCTCGTGAGAGATATATGCATTGTGGAATCTGAAAAAGATATATAATGCACAAAATCAAAACAACATACACAAAATTAACCAACAAAGAAACAAAAACATCAACTTAAAGTAAACAAAAACTAACATGAGGTAACATAGATCAAATTCAATGCCAAAAAATAACAAATACCAATTGCAGCACCTATAATGTATCAAACAACAAACTAAATCAAAAGAACAAAACATCAATTCATCTATATTCATAATACTGATCCTATAGAAACAAAAACTAATCAAAAAGTTATTCGTCAACTAACATAATCAAACAAATTCAGATACATGCATAAACACACAACAAAAAACAAGAAATAATAATAATAAAAAAAAAAGAAACTGAATCGTACCTGTTTCCGATATGAATGATATAACCTATATAGAAATACACATACAATTATAGTAGAATCAAGTGAATATCTGCAAAATCAGAATAAAAAAAAAAAATTGATCATACCTGTTTTGTACAAACCTAGTAGAAAAAAATAGAGCAACCTCGATGATTGTTATAGAATCGTAATAGAATACAACACCAGAAATTGATGATTGCCATAGAATCTTACATGTTTAACTGAAATCTAACTGAAATTACAAAATCAGATCTAAAATCACGATGAATCAAAAAATGTATGATGAATCTCAAATATATGATGATGAAGAAGAAGAACACGATGTTTCTGACAATTTGAGTACAAAAAATGATGAGCAAATCGATTGAAGAAATTGCCGGAAAAAATGGAATTTCCGATCTCAGAATAATTTTGTTTCTCTCTCGCTTTGAGTTTCTCTCTCTCTCTCTGAAAATAACTGAATAAACTAAAACTATAACGTGGAAAGTTTTAAATGACAGGTTTATATGGAAGGGTATTTTTGGAAGATAATTTCTGACTGGTTCCCCTTCTAAATCAGTGGGGGTATATATATTTTGTGTAGAGGTATTTGTGAATCCCATGAAAAAAAGGGTATTTATTTAGTTCCCACTATTTAAATATCTCAATTTATGGAAAACTGAAATTTAGAATGAAAAGTTTAATTTATGAGAAGGCGAGGGAGTATATTATATTTACAAGCTAAAAAAACATGAACAACATAAGTTTTTCTTATTTCTTTTTAATAGAAAATTTTATTGCAGAGTAGAAATCAAGGATAAATAGTTACAATAGTTTATAGTTTTGTTACTTAGTTTTAAGTTCATCTTCAATAATAGAGGGTGAAAGTATTATTTTTTTATAATACATAGGATTCTAGATCCCCATTCAGCATAAATTCATCTCCAATAGTTGGATCTTAAAAACTAGGAGGGATTAGATAATAAATACGAAGGTGTTAAAGAAAGTCTTAGCTACACCTTCGAATTTACCTCCACATCATATTTTTCATTGATTTTTCTTTTTAATAATTATTTAAAATAAATTAAACGGTTAAGATTTTATCACATGAGTTATTTTAAGAATTAAATGATATACTATTGGAGATAGTTTATTAGTCACGAAGTTCTATTAGTAAATGGGTAAACTCTACTAAATAAAGGTTTTAATAAAACTTCCACGTAGGATTTTTTAAACCCACTGTTGGAGATACTCTAAGAGCATCTCCAATAAAGGGTGGATTTTTCATGACATATAGGATTTTAGACCCTCATTTAATATAAATTCATCTCCAATAGTTAGGTCCTACAAACTAGGAGGGATGAGATACTAAATATGAAGCTTTTAGAGAAAGTCTTAACTAGACTTTCGGTTAGACCTTCCATGTCATTTTTTCCCTATTTTTTTTCTTTAATAATTATTTAAAATAAATTTAACGGCTAAGATTATCATATAAAATACTGTAAGGTTTAAATCACATACTATTGGAGGTAGTTTATCAATTATGGGGTCTTATATTTACTACATGTATAAAACCTACTAAATAAAGGTCTTAATAAGACCTCCACATATGATTTTTTACACCTGTTGTTGGAGATGCTCTAACATGCTTAGAAAGGACATCACCTACAAAGTCTGGTACATGCGAATTGTAGTAATTATTTGACTCTTCTGCAGTCAACGACGAAGTTTGAGATTTTACCGGCAGTATATATGGGTAGGCCACGTGGAAGATTCTGAGGGGCTATGTTGCACGGACAAGGATATGGGACACGGTTACGACACGACATGTATATGGAGACACGCCAAATCTATAAAAAACGGGTTACGGAGACATGTTATATATGTATTATACACATCGTTAAACTGAGATTTTACAATACTCTACTCAACAAAATGATTATTCTTATTTTTAAATATTTGACTTCTAATTAAATAATATTAATAATATAAAATAATGATTGAGACTTTCAAGAATAGTGTTTGGATTTAGCTAAAAAAGAACAAATTATATCATATTTAGTTTATTTTGATTTTTCAAACCAATATAAACTATTTATGCGTCTCTGAAAGTGTCAAATAAGTGTCTACAAAGTGTTCAATATCATTTTTTACGGGACACATGATATAACGTGTTCATTGTATGCTGAAAAGTGTCGTGAACGTGTCGTGTCCAATCGTGTATCCGATACGGTTACAACATCTTTTTTGGCGTGCCCGTACAATCTAACGTGGGGTGGGGGATGGGATGATTTTGGTTTCGTGACCGGGCACATTCTCAAGACAGATTTTGAATCACGTAGTAGATTTTTGGTGTGGTCAGGTGACGGATCTTTAGGTGGGTCGGATGTCAGATTTTGGAAGGTGCCAGAATTTGCGACATATTGTGAGATTCCAGTTTGTCTCGAGCGTAATTTAGAAGCGTCATGAAGAAAATTTTAGACCAAAGGGTATTGGGCAGCGTAACAAACTTTTGAGCCGAAGAGGCAGATTTCAAGACGAAATGCATGAACAAATCTTGGGGTTACCGGCTCGGTAACAGATTCTTGGTTTGTCCAGTGATATTTTAGCAGGTGCCAAACGGGTCAAAAGAAGATTTCGGGTCGCATGAGCAAATTCTAGAACAGTTGAGTTAACATACTTTGTAAGTGAACAAAAGATCAAACAACCCAAATTTCGAGCAAATTCAAGGCGTACAGTTTTGGGTCGTCGATGCAGATCTTGAATTACTGCACGACACTAACAGATTTTGAGCAAAATTGAACCAACATCACACACTACATGCTAGTGGTCGGCACATGCTCTACTAGAACCTCCAGAGAAAATCAGGATACACCAAAAACCGTTTGCGATAGAAATTGGTCCCTGGATAAACCTGGGAAATTTTAGCTCGAGACCTGCTCTCAAGGTCTTATTATCCCATGTTCACTCCAATTCAAACCCTATTCATGTTCAGTTATTACAATAAGCTTTTACATCAAGTCAACAACATCAAAATTCTAACCAACCGCAACGCCAATCATCTTTAGCTCATTGAGCTAGATTTTCAACATAAAATATCGCCGAAGTGCAATCATTTAGAGGCAGACCGCTGAAGCGGCAAAACCCAGAAATATTATGCCACATTAACATCATGCAGCTGTTGTTCTTTTTTCCTTAGCAGAAATTTGAAGATGAGACAGTACTATTTAATTCTAGAGGTTAACCATTCAATGATATCATTCCTAATAACTTCCCTTTCAGGTTCAAAAAGGAGATCATGCAATAATCCGTCATACAGTTTAATGGACTTGTCAGTTGAAGCAGCTTTTTCATACAATCTTCTGGAACCATTTGGATCGGTTACAGCATCAGCAGTCCCATGAAGAACAAAAAATGGGATGGTTATTTTACTCATCCTATCCTGCAAGAAGGATGAAATGCGGAGGATTTCTGCTCCAGTTCTGACCCTGATAGAACCTGTGTAGACAAGTGGGTCTGAATACTTGGCAATTAAGGCATCCGGATCTCGAGACACGGTCAGGCCGTTCTTATTCGCAGCACTAAATTGATATTTAGGTAATAAGAACGAAAAGATTGGAGCAAGCACCTGCCATCATATTAAGATACCAAGTTTTAGCCTTTTCAGCTGCACTAGGTTATTGATCACTAAGAACATTTCTTTCTAGGAAATTCAATAAACAAGAATATAACTCTTACACCAAATATTGGATGCGAAGGTTGAACTCCTACAGCAGGTGAGGTCAACACAACACCGTGTATGCGCGTCTCAATCTTGGGGTCTAGCACTGCCTAAAACCATCCATTGATATAAAAGTAGAGTAAGTTAGAGGGGAATACAAATGTTTTCTCAATTAGAAGCAAAACAAAAAGAATCTGATAACTGGACCAGGTCTACTATGAGATAAACCCCATTATCTTAAGATTATTAAGCACACTTAAATGGTTTCCTGCAAGAAACTATCACAAATGCTGGATAAGCCTATTAAGCCAACCGAAAGTGTACCTTCAGAACAATGGCACCACCTGTTGAGTGTCCAAAGCAAAAACAAGGATGTCCGGGGTTTTCTGCTAATACCTTCTCGATGAAGGCTTTCTGTTATTAACAGACAACGAAAAACACAGTTTAGTTATTACTTCTTCAAATAATTTTCTTCAAAGACCCACCAGGAGCAAGTTAAAGTTCTCATTTATTTTCACCATACATGTGAGGGAACATACCAGGTCGTTGACTGCAGCATCAAGGGAATATACGTAACCATGTAAGCCATCACTTCCACCATGTCCTAATTAAAAAAAGAGTACATAATAAATTAGGAAAGACTAAACTATGACTTGAAACCTCTTCAAAACTGTAAATTATATAAAACATTTGACTAGCTAAGGATATCGAATGCTCCCATATGACACTACCAAATGAACATAATTGTAATGCAGATAAGCCATCACCATCTCTTCCATGTGACACTCTCTACCTCTGTAAATACAACATGACCTGGGGCACATCATCACAACTACAGACTATACAACTAAAGCTAGTTCAATGAGTTACTCATACTATTCAGATCGTTTCATTACATATTCAACTATATCACATATATGTTAGATATCCACTTTTGACTTTAGATAAACTCTACTTCATGTGCACATCACTAGTATAAATTCAGAGAGTTACATGAAAATTTTCCGCATCACCTTGGTGAGATCGATACATATACATATATTGGGGTATATGTAAAGTGCAGCCTTCTCAAGCTTTAAACACAAGTCAATTGTAGTTCAGTCATGTAACCTGTTTGGATACCGATTGAAGGGTTTAAGCATTAAGTAAAAGTGCTTCATAAAGTTCCACATGTAAAAATTTAAGGGGCAATGGACCATTACGAAAATAAGAACATATCCTATCAGCACCTAACAGAAGAAAGCAATATGAAAACAAAAAAGAACTCCACATATTTCATACACAAGACCTGGAAAGATGTCAGTTTTCTAATAACAAAAGGATATAAGCATCTAGTGTGGCATCCAGTATCAAGTGTGCTTAACCTTCAACACAACTCCCTGGGCTATTAACCAAGGTTTATGATTTGTTAAGCTGTTTTTTCTTGTATGTAGCTAATTACCATCACAAATCTTGCTGGTAAGAACCTACAAGTCTAGCACTGATATGCCACCTTAACATTTGTGGGAACACAGCAGGGACTTCTGCCTCTTTCAGCTAAACCTGACGTCGCTAATCTAAAAAAATGCCTAAAGTGGAAGTTCAGAGTTGGGATTACAAGTCAGTAATTCATAAGAAAAGACAGTAGCTCTGCTGTAAAGCCGACTGCCTTGAGCCACACAACTATAGACAAGGAGGACTACAACGTAAACACTTATGCAAAACCAAAACCTCTCATAATGCCTAGATAAGCATAAAAAAGCATGTGACATCTATTTTTCAAACCATAACTTTTGCTAAGATTAAGTTTGTTCACATGCTGTTTTTCACATCTTATCTAATATGATTCCAAAGCACCAATAACTTCGCTAGGATCTGAAAAAGAACCCACCAATCCAATCCATCCCAAACACTTTGAATCCATTAGCATTTAGTTGCTTCGCAAAATCGTTGTATCTCCCACTGTTTCACATATATCAAATTTCGTCAATTCATGATTTCAGACCTTCAGTCAACAGAAACAAGAAACAATGACCTGTATCTTCACTTACCTGTGCTCGTTTAGGCCATGGAGAAGAACCACCAGTCCCCTGCGTCAAAGATTGACTATTAGATGGTGTAAATTCAACAACTGAAATGATGATTCTACAAGAATATGGTCCTAAGAATCCTAACTATTGTATCTAGAATAATGGTGAAGGTCTAAATAGCAAAGCAATGTCATTAACAAGACAATCGCGGGTATCGAATGCTAGATACACTGACTCACCTCCGTTTTCATACATTGGCGTTGCCGTCACTACTGATATGAAAACAAGGAAAACAAGTGGACTTGCAACAAAATTACAACCCCATTTTGGCATTAACCTAGAGAAATGCAAACACCATCTTAACCATTTCTTGCTGAATGTCGAATTCATATTAGAGAAAACAAAAATCCAATTAAGCATAATAGATTCTTCAGTCTCAATTCAATGATAGAAAGTCGCCCTAGATTCATAAAAATGGTACCTTCTCCAATTAATCCATTCTAATTTTCTAACACTTACAAAGTTTTTGAAAAAACTATGTCTCTAAATAGAAAATAAAAACCAGAGAAAATTCCCTGAAACAGTTAGCTTAAATTGAATCAAATTGATAAGATAATTGAGCTTACTTGACTTTAATAGCAGCAGGAGTCCAAGATTGCGTAAACAAAGTTTCACCTCTAGAATTGACAAACAGAGAAGCTTCTCTAACAGATATAGAATCATCATCATCTTGAGTTACTCTTTTAATCGAAATTGTTCTTCTCGTCACAACATCAAAATCTTTCAAAACCACAATCTCCTTACTGCTGATATTATCATCACCATCATCATTACTAACATTATAAATTCTCCGATTTCTTTTCACCGGAGAAGAAACAGAAGAAACCAGTGATGATGATTTACGGTGACAGATATTCTCATCGCTTTCACCAACCATCATCGTCGTCGTCGATGATATCCCAACTCGTTTCCTAACTCTTGTTAATGGAACGAGTAAAAACAAAATAATGGTATAAACCAACATTAATAAACGTTTAATTGCTCTTAACGATAATAACGCATTTACACGTCCACTTGCTCCTGATGTAAGGAGCAGCGATGTTGTCGATTCTGTTACCTTCGTTGTCGATTCCATTGTCATTCCCAAATTACAAATTCTGTTTTTTTTTTTTTTTTCTCTCTTTTTCGAATCGCTAATTTTTATCGTTTAAATTTGCGACTTTATAAAACAAACAGAGAAGAGAAAAACAAATGAAAATCGCAAATCTTAGAAATTGAGACTCAGAAATTGATTTAACTGTCAACAATCAAGAAAACCTAAAATTAGGCTCTATAAACTTGGAAGAATTTATTATTATTTTTGCTGAACCAAGATAAGGAATTCGGATATTTGAAAAGGAAAACAGAGGAGGATAAGAAAAGCTGCAGATGTTTCTAGAGAATATCAATTAATGATAAACTTTTATATTGGATTTATTTATGATCGTCCAAACAAAAAAAGAAAATATTATCACAAAGTAACGTTAAACGTTGGGAAAAGGTTTTTCTCTTTCTAAATCATTAATTTCGACACGTGGATGAACACTAAGTGTTGATCGAACACGTGTTGAGTTACGAGGCGATTCGTCGCGGTTGGTGATGGGGGGTATTGAAAGAGGGTGGCTGAGAGTAAAATTTGCAGCTAAGGAAAAGAAGCGGTGGGTAACGACTTTTGGGCCGGGACACCTTTGTTTCTTTCCTGCTTGTTTTCATATCCGATCAAGTGTTTTTTATTTATTTGGCCGCCCTAATTCTCACAATGGATTTTTATTTTGAAGCATAATTCTCATAATCGATAATGGTCGCTATAACTAAAAATAGCCAAGCAATCTTGTTTTTAAGCGAATTTCAAGGCGTTGTGCTTGCCTATATATAATGCGTAAAGATAACCACAAACCATTAGAGCATCTTGCCGACTCCAACTGGTGGGTCTTAATTATCTAGCTAATTTATAGGCCGTATGTTATAACTTATAAAGCACCCGTATTGATATGGGGATTCATCAATTTTTTTAAAATAGTAATATCGGATACGGTGAATATATATTTATTAATATTTTATATAATAATAATTCATTTTAAATAAAAAAATAAAAAAATAAAAAATCTCATTAATGTTTTTTAAAAATTGGAATTGTTAAAAATAAAAAAATTATTTAACATCTCGCTCATTTATCACTCATCAATATTGTGTTCATCAAAGAGCACCGCTTCTAGTTCTAGCTCGACAAAACATACATGCTCCAAAGAAATTATAAATATATAGATTTTGTAAATTTTTCATCATTGATAAGTACAAATATCTATAAATATATAGATTTAATATATTATAATATATGTCAAATTATCGGAAGTATCCCCTTCTAGAGTATTCCAGAGGTGTCCCTGAGTATCACATATCCTTTTCGTAATTTAAAAAGTGGATACTTTAAATGGAGTATCTAATACGTATCCCCAAGTATCTGATACTGATACGGTGCTGATGTGGTTTAGAAAGTGGTAAATAAAGGTTCGATTCTCGAACTTGTGAAAGTGATGATTTTAGAAAATAATGATTTAAACTAACTCTAGAAAATTCC